>JACEFZ010020933.1:77500-189021 GCA_014155875.1 Cepaea nemoralis
AATTCATCACTATGGAATACAAACTGTTGCCATTGACATTATGCTGGTGCTGTAATGTTTAGGGCCTGCAATTCTTCTCAACATTTGTAGCAAAATATCCCAGTTGGTGTGCACGTGGATTAAGGTCTGCGATCTGTTCAGACCTTAATCTGTGTCGGACGATATAAGTAGGTTGATGGCTGCTCTCGGTTGCATAAAATTCAACCCATCCTTTCTCCAATAATCCTCTTCCTCTTTCAACACATGGTCCTCACATTTTTCCAGTAACTTTTATCAATATGTAATAGCGCGGGCAGGATTAGTATCCTGACGTCAAACAATTTGAATATAGTATTGTCAGCTGCCACCTGTCCTTTAATTTTATCTCACACAAGTTCTATAGGGTTAAATTGAGAATGGTACGGCGGAAGTCTCAAGCACCCGTGACGATGCTCTTCTATCAACTTGTCGATTTGATATTTCTTGCTTTTTGGCGTCTGTTTTACAAGGGACAACAATTCTAGCTAGAAATACGTTTCTGGAAATGGTATGTTTTCCATTCGGAGTCATATCTTTATTGCTCCCTTTGTGCTCGATGCTGTATGTATTTTGTCTTCTTGGGCAACAACATTGATATCATGCATTGTCCATAATTGGACACGACGGTCTATCTAGGGATGGAAGCACAGTATTCTCGAGCCAATCTCTAAATACATTACCATTCATCTTATTATGATAATCCATATTGTCTGTATGCTTTGATACGAACACGAGCCCAGCATTCTGTTGTAAGCCATTATGCGTATTACCAGCATGGGCCATAACCAAAAGCTGTCCTATACTACTGGGCACATATCGCTTTTATTTGTCCATCCACTGATTGCCATTCCTTATCACTTGTGTGGTGCGCATTGATCCACATCTCATTCAAACACACTATGCCATAATTCTCTTTGCCCATTTCCCTAATTTCACGTAGGTATGTGATTCTCATGGCTTATAAATGCGGTTCCTCGCAAAGATTATTTCTACCGCCCTTGTACTTTCAAATATTGAAGATACTGTCCTTATAATTTTCAAACAAAGTTGTTTTGGATAGCTCTATGTTATTGTTCTTTCTGAACCAAACCCTAAGTTTTCTTACAGTCACTGTTTCTTTGGCATCCAGCATTTTTATAATGCTGGATAATCCTGGATATAAAATCCAACATTTTTATAATTTTAGGAGTCTCAGTGGCGAAGTGGTCAAGCCTTTTGACTCGGGCTCCAAAGGTCGTGGGTTCGATTCCGGGCCACATCCTTCGGTTCACGAGTTAAATTTTTCGGAGACTTCTGTGGGTCGTGCTTTGTGCTATGCTTTCCGCACTGTGGAAAGAGACCGAGTCATAAGGGACAGAACCCGGTGCAATGAAGTCGACCCTGTCGAATTTTAAGCCACTTTTTAAAGCATTTTATAATAGCTCGCCTTATGACATCTTTGTCAAGGCTGTCTACAATAATCTTTCTACCTACCGTTTGGTTATTGCGAGGTGATTTAATTCCAGATTATTGCACCCATCGACGAAATTACCGTTTACTCAAACCCAATGCATGCACTGTTCTTTTTTCGGAATTTGTAATAGTATAAAACAGTTTCCTGCGATCATCTTCTTAACAAAAATATGTGTAAAACTTCATAGCGGTTCTTTGAAGTGTACAATTTCGCATTAAATCCCATTGAAAAATATTCACACATTTCAATGTTAGCGATAAGTGGTAAGATTTTAAAAAAAAAAAAAAACATATTAATCAGGTTTCATGAAATAACCCACATTTTGAGACACCTCTGAACAGTCCTAGTTTGAACAACGCGGGGAGTTGGTATAAGGCTAATCCCTTCAAAACACGTACAATATTCAACATTGAGCGCTGATTGTCTGGCTACGCTGTAATACATTTAAAATTATGAATTTCATCTCAGACCCGTAAATTATATACCGCATATAAACAAACTTTGAAATCTGCTGTAAAATCTCCAGAACAAAAAATTTTTTGTTGGGTGGACATAATGATAAGGTTATATACTAAATCTCATAATTTTCCCTCAGTTGGTTACTGAGATATGGATGTTTATATTGGGGCAAAAAAAAAAAAAAAAAAAACAGACTATAGCCGCGCATACGTGGCCAATTCTAAACCCCTTGAAAATAAAGTTTTTTTCTTTCGTTCGTTCGTTCGTTCGTTCGTTCGTTCTCTCTCTCTCTCTCTCTCGCTCTCTCTCTCTCTCTCTCTCTCTCTCTCTCTCTCTCGTCTCTCTCTCTCTCTCTCTCTCTCTCTCTGGGACTGTGTTTTATATATATATATATATTATATATATATATATATATATATATATATATATATATATATATATATATATATATATATATATATATATATATATAAAACTGCCTCATTCGGTTTATTTGCAACGTACTCATAATCTCTACACTTAGCCTGGCTATTATATTGCTTTCTGTTAAGAGACATGCATTTATGCGACTTTCACAATATGCTGTAATTCTATGTGCAGGTCGTATTTAATCAATTCTACACAAGCAATTAAGTCTAGTTAATACAAACTCGCACAAACAGGCAAACTTACTATCCAAGCATAAAGCAGAGTAACTGTTTATTCAAGGAGTAATCTTATTATACATTGCGCTGTTTAAACCTTAAAACCGAGGTCCCTGTAAAGTGTTCAGTCGCTAGAATAAGAACAAAGACTACTTTAGCAAATACTCCTCGCTGTGTGTTTTGTCATCTCTGGTTTTATTAGCGACAGCCTGGCTTTTTTCTTCCGAGCTGCCAGAGTTTTAAAGGGCTTAAACTTCCAACAATTATCGCGAACTGAAATAACCTTGCAGAAAATTCTTTGGCTGAGTTTTGCTAACTCAGCAATCTGTTGACACAAGACTTAGGTCTGAGCTCTATAATGAAATTATTCTGCGGTCCCCTAAACCTTTGTATTTAAAACTGTTTTCACTGCGCTGCCGACAGAATATGTTTTCTATTTTCTTCTTTCTTTTTTTAAAAAGAAATTGCTCTCCTAACAAGCTTCAACTTCTTCTTCCATTGCTCTTTAAACTACAGTGGAGCATAGGCCCTCGACGAAATTACGTCGAGTCTATCTTATCTTTTGCTGTTTCCTGTAGTTCCCTCAATCATCATCATCAAAAGCGTGGGCAGTCATTTTCGTCATCTCACACGATTACCAGAGTAGTGGATCAACTCTGTATTCTTGTCTCGACCATACCACGTAACCAAATCATCCAGGTATTTACTTCTTTGCCTTCCCCGTGTTCTTTTCCCCTTAGTTTTGTCGGTTGCTACCGAGTTCTTTAGTTTATTTCTTCTCATGACGTGCCCAAAAAAGTGTTGACTGCCTGTGTCTACTTTCTTCAATCAGTTTACTGCTTTCACCTGTTTTATCTGTCTGTCTATGGTATTCTATGTATTTTCCTTACAAACCACATTTCCACTGTCACTAGATATTATTTCAGCTTGTCTGCTCATTGTCCACATTCCACATCCATACAAAAATATAGGTTCTAATTAGCACGTCATCAGTCTTTTTGACGTTGCAATTAACATCTTTTTGTTGGTCAGTATGTTTTTTCATCTTGCAAAAGGCTTTCTTAGCCATAGCGATTCTTGTTCTAATCTCTTCAAGGCATCCCCCCCCCCCCCAAAAAAAAATAAATAAATAAATAAATCAGATGTGATAACTGTTCCGAGATAGTTGTACCGATTAACTTGGTTACGAATATTACCATTTACCTGCATTGGAGGACGAAACATCAATAGCATCAGATATGCAGATGCTACAGTATTTATTGCAGACAATGCACAGGATCTGCAACAATTAGTAGATGCGGTTGTTGTACACAGTGAGCAGCTGGGGTTAGAATTAAATTGTAAAAAGACACAGGTTATGGTCGTCACTAGAAAGAACGAAGTACCATAATGTAATATACAAGTAAATGAGAATATTATTTAACAAGTGAATCGATACAATTATCTCGGAACAGTCATAACATCTGATGGGAGATGCCTTGAAGAGATTAGAACAAGAATCGCCATGGCGAAAGTATCCTTTAGCAAGATGAAAAAAATTCTGACCAAAAAAAAAAAGATGTCAAAAAAAAAAAAACGAGAAAAAGAGTGTTGAGGGGATACATAGAGCCTGTTCTTTTGTATATTTGTGAAACTTGGACAATGTGCAATCAAGCTGAAAAACATCTGATGGCTGCAGAAATGTGGTTTCTGAGGAAAATGCAAAGAATACCATGGACAGACAGAAAAACCAATGAGATAAATTAGACGTAGACAGTCAAAATTGTTTGGACATGTTATGAGAAGAAATGTATTGGAGAACTTAGTGAGTCTGGCAAGATCGAAGGGAACAGACCAAGAGGAAGACCGACAGGAAAATACCTGGATGGCTTGGCCACATTGCATGGACGAGACGGAACACTGGGCTGATCTACGACTCTGGTGATCGAGTGAAATGGCGAGTCATGACCGCCCCCGCTTTCCGGCATGGCACATGATTGATTGATTTCTTCCTTCCCAGTGACGACCATAATCTGTACCTTCTAGCAATTCAATTCTAATCCCAGTTCTTCACCGTATCTACTAAATGTTCCAGATCCTGTTCATTGTCTGCAATTGATACTATATCATCCGTATATCTAATGTTATTGGATGATGATTTCTCTCATATATAATTTCTAAATAATGTATTTTCATTGTATGGATGCAAAAGATCTGGAGACATTTCACACCCCTGTCGTACACCTTTCTTAATAGGCTGACATTGATCTACTTTATTACTTATCTCTATGACAGCTTCCTGTTTCCAGAATATGTTGTTTGCAAATCTGAGAACTTTCCCATCAATTTATAGATCTGCAAGCATCTTCATCATGTTGACATGTCTTCACTTTATCGAAAGCCTTTGTGTAGTCTATAAAGTAAAGATGTATGTATTTGTTTACTTCCATAGAACTTTCAATTACTGTTCTCAGCATATACACATCATTTATTGTACCCCTACCTTCTAAACACCCACATTGTTCTTCCCCTATTTCGGGTTGTATTTTCTTCCTAACTCTTTGCATGATAATTCTAAGCAAAATCTTTGTGAAATGGCTCATTATGCTAATTGTTCGATGTTGATCACATTTCAAGGCTCCTGATTTCTTCGGGATTGCAATAAATATAGAATTACATAATTCAGGAGGTATACCTCCAGTTTCATATATTGTGTTCAGCAGTCTGGTAACCTGGTCTATTCCATATTCTTCTTAGGCATTGATCATTTCTGTTGTGATGTTGTCTGGACCCGGGGCCTCACCAGTTTCCAGTCGGTAGAAAGCACACTGAACCTCCATCTTAAAAATTAATGATCCTTCATTATTATTCCGAATATCATACTGTTCCTCTGTGTTCCCTCAATGTTATCACATATTATCCACCTCTATCTGTAGTCTCCTGTCATTGGCTGTTTACCATCTGTGCAATCAATCCCAATTCATACATAGATCTAACATCCCAGGTCCCAAATCCAGATAATGTCAGATGTGGAAGGTGGTAAATAGGCGATTCAGACTCCCTCTCTCTTCCCCTCTCTCTCCGTTCCCCCTCTCTTGCTCTCTCTCCACCTCTCTCAATATCTCTCTCCCTCTTTCTCCCTCTCTTCCCCCTCTCTCTCCCTATCTCTCTCTATCTCCGTCCCTCTCTCTCTCGTTCTCTCCCCCTCTCTACCTCTCTCTCCCTCTCTCTCTCTCCCTCTCTATCTCCCGCCTCTCTCTCCTTCTCTCTCTCATCCCCTCTCTCCCTCACTCACCTCTCTCTCCCACTCTCTCTCCCTCTCTCTCCCCCTCTTTGTCTCACTCTCCCTCCCTCTCCCTCCCTCCCCTCTCTCCGTCCCTCTCTCTCTCCCCATATCTACCTCTCTCTTTCTCTCCCTCTCTCTCTCACCCCCTCTCTTCTTCACTCACCTCACTCTCCCTCTCTCTCCCTCTCTCTCCTCTCTGTGTCTCTCTCTCCCTCCCTCTCCCCTCTCTCTCCCTCTCCTTCTCCCTCTCCCTCCCCCTCTCTTTCTCTCTTTCTCTCTTTCTCCATATCTCGTCATATGTAACCTAGAAGAGCTTTCTTTCTTCTTGGTTGACGGAGCTTTTGGTGTTTTTTTTAAAATTATTATTCACTTGCTATGAACTTAAGTGTCGTCCATACACATATTACTACACTACTTCTAGTGCACTGGACTGATTTTTGTATGTGGATTAGCTTTACTTATTACAAGTGTCCTTCACTATCTGGCGAACAGACTTCAGATGTACGTGTCATTTACGTGTTCAAGACAAGGACTGTTTGTTGAAGATGATGACGGAGCACGTATGGAAATGTCCCGAGCGCTGCTATGTCGGTTCTTGACTCAACTTAATGGGTTGGAACAAAGAGAATCAGGAAAGTAACGGTACCGACAGCAAGCACATTTCCTGTGGTGCATGCTTTTTATATAAATGAACACATTAGACCAGTGTTTCCCAACGTGGGGCCCACGCCTCACAAGGGGGCAAATCGATTGTTAAGGGGGGCAATTCGAAAATGGAAGAAATCGGCTGGATATAACAAAACGGGCAGACTTGAGACTGAAGTTAACTAAATTGGAACCTGACATAAAATCTCTTTGCAGCAAGCATCAAGCGCAAGGATCTCACTAAATTTAAATAATAAATAATTACTAATAATTAAAATAATATAGAAAAATCTTTAATTAAAATTATTTTGTACTTGAATTTCAGTTCTCCATTATATGTTGTGAAAATTTACTTACTGTGTTTCTTCAATAATTTCCTATTGATTTCTTCCTAAAACCTAACATTCAAGTTTCTTTAATGAACATTTCAATTTTTGAATATTAAAAATAATGTATATGTTAGGTGGGGGGGGGGGGGGGAACATACGAATTTTAGAAAGTCTTAGGTGGGGCATAGCACAAAAAAGGTTGGGAAACACCGCATTAGAGGGAACTTAGAAGCAACAGAGATGTGGTTCCAGAGACGAAATTTGCGAATACCTTGGACTGCCAGAGTAACTAAAAGCGACTGCCGGAAAAAGGCTAATGAAACTGAAACATTATATACAACAATAAGAAAGAAAGAAACAACTGTCTTTGGTCATGTGATGAGAAGAGAGGCATTGGAGAACATCGTGATAACTGGAAAGATCAATGGAAAAAGGGATAGAGGCAGACCAAGAGAAATTATGGATTGGCTGAGATGATAGCACGAAGGAGTATCATCAACATAGTTGATCCACAACATCAAAGTTCGAGATCAGTGGAGAGACATGAACGCCTACGCCAGCTGGCATGATAAATGATTATGACATGCATACTTCCTATGGCAACATACGGTTCTGAAACTGGGACGTTTAACAAGTCAGTTGAAAAGTGCATACAAGTCTTTGAATATTAGTGCTTTAGAAGAGAAATACAAGTTCATTGAAGGAAAAAGAGAACAAACCGACCAACGCAACATTAACCGATCCAGTGCAAAACAGAAAGAAGATTTCGATCAAACGAAAATGGATGGTGGAAACTGGAAAGTAGGGGTGACTCACAGATATGACTTAAAAGTTGTTAATATGGTAGCAAGACATGATGTATTATATATCAGATTAAAGGGGGTTATATGGGGGAAACTACTGTATTGATATTTTAACTATAGCTTGATTTAGCAGCTCATGGCAGTCATAGGAAGTTTGAATAAAACGATTTATTATCTCATGGCATTTAATCAGTTAAATCAATATCTCAGAAGACGATTATTAAGACAAATACATTTGAGATATTTTGTTCACGTAAAAACGACATGAATGCATGGACAAGATAACTATGGTGGGAAGTGTATACGGGAAGTGAAGAAAAAGGGGACCATATCGTATTTGCATTAAGATGTGATGGATAATTTCCACATGACAGCAGCAAGGGCAGGGCATTTGGCTTATGGTTGATAGCAATTTTAAAGGACGGTGCATGAGTACCCCACCCAACGATGCAGACATAGCCAATCTGTTAGGCTCTTGGTCGTCTGCTTCTGCCTCTTTCGCCACTGTTCTTCCAGTTGGTACAATGTTTTTCAATGCCTCTCTTCTCATCACACAACCAAAGAATGCTCTCTCTGTCTTATAATTGTATATAATTTTCTACTTTCATTAGCCTCTCCCAGGCAATCATTGTTAATTACTCTGGCAATCCAAGGTATTCGCAATACTAGTCTCTGGAATCACATCCCTGTTGCTTCCATGTTCTACCTAACTGCACCAGACAACAGACACATATGAAGCTATAGACACACTGGGAATTGAACCCACTGCGCCCACGTGAGATGTCACTGACAGTGTGTCATCTCTATTCAGATCTATCACCTACTTAAACTCACACTTTTATAATATTGAAAAAATTCATACCTAGTCATTTTTATATCATGGATCTTAGAAATTGCTATCAACCAAGCTTAGATCGAATAACAACATTAAGGTAGCATCATTAACGGCTGTATATAGGTCACATTGTTACTTTAAAATGTAAAACCCGCATAAATAACGAAATAGGATCTTTCCTATATGTCGCCTACCCCGTCTCAAATAACAGAATGAGAACCGCATTTCGCTTCACCTTCCTATCTCCGCGCGGGACAAAGTCTTGAATAAACGCGGGCGTCAGCAATAATTTGTTAAGCAACGCAGTAATGTAATATGAAACACTTTGATTTCTCGGCTGATTACAGCTTTTAAATTACCCCGCCTACGTTGGAGGTACATGTCATATACCGAAGGGTGTCAGAAAGGAAGGGAACAAATATAATTTTTCCCCACTTTATTTACTAGAGACTTGAACGTTGCAAAGAATAATAGTATTTGTTTGGTTATCACGTTGGTATGCGGTGAGCTGAAAGACGAGACAGGACAAGAGGAGTCGGAGGGGTAAGCTAGAGGATACTTACTGGCTGATCCCTCTTCTTCGTTCCTCTTCCGAGGAAAGAGCGTCGCACTTAGTTGTGCACCTCAATGGCCTTTACCGGCTCAGACTGGAGGGAGAATTGTGAAGGAATATTCTGGTGCTTTTGTCTTGACCTCAATTAGTCTGACTACGGAAGTCATGGCAGTAAGTAAAGCGGTAACATGGCTCCATACATAGACCTTCAGTAGGGCGTGTTTCCTTGGTGATTCAATGAGTATGCTTAGGAAGATAGAGATGGGTTGGGTCCGAAGATAGTCGTTGGTGTTACTGGAGCGTTCATGGCTGGCAATTGCTAGTTTCATTTTCGCGCCAGGTCATGCGGGTGTACAAAACAATGAGCAGGCTGACAGGCTTGCGGGTAAGAGTACTGTGGAGGGCGGACGAGCCATGGACCAGGCTGATATACCGAATGCTCCACGAGAAGTTGTTCTATGTTACCTTATGTTCTTGCCCTTACAGACTTCCCATTGTTCTATCTTAGCTTATGTTCATGCCCTTACTGACTTCCTATTGCTGTGTGTTTACTTGGTCCATGTCATCACATGCTCTGTGATTGCTTGTGTAAATGTGTTTGACACAGAGGAAGATTCATGCGGGTAGCTTAAACTACTGGCCAACAAATAATGCCATCGGCAATGTCTGCTCCAGACATGAAGCAAAAGGGGGAGGAAAAGAAGTAGACGAAAAAGGAGGAGAGAGGACAGCGAGGAAAAAGAAGAAGAAGGCGAGGAGGAGGAGGAAAGGGGGAAGAAGAAGGCGAGGAGGAGGCGGAAGAAGAGGAAGGAGGAGGTGATGGCGGAGAGGAGGAGGGGAAAGAAGAAGAAAGAAAGAAAGAAAGAAAGAAAGAAAGAAAGAAAGAAAGAAAGAAAGAAAGAAAGAAAGAAAGAAAGAAAGAAAGAAAAAGAAGACGAAGAATAAGAAGAAGAAGAAGAAGAAGAAGAAGAAGAAGAAGAAGAAGAAGAAGAAGAAGAAGAAGAAGAAGAAGAAGAAGAAGACGAAGATTATGGAAATAACATTCACAATTATATGTGAAAGCCCTTTCTCTGAAAGCCAACCAGCACCCAGTTTAATCCGATGTGCCTTTGATCATGCCTAAACCCCCAAGAACAAGTCACTTAGATGTTTCAGCACCCTGTCCAATTATAGATACTCTCATGCCTAAGAATGCTTTGTACACTGATTTTCAAAGAATGCGTCATGGGACACGCGCCGAAATTCCAGGGGCACTTTCCGTGACTATTGTAGTGTATGGTAAGTGACGCCCTACCGTGAAATATTTGCTGTCAATTCCTGGTATACTTTTGTCCCCTGTGGGAGACAGCACACGTGTCATTTTATCAATGAAACAACACCGAGGTCAAATCTGATGACTTCAGCGTTGGTGGCGGGGTAGTTAATAAAAATAGCAGTTGGGGGAATCCATGAAGGCCACTAAGGCAATGCATAAATAAACATACATGTACTGTTTGGCATCCATGGAAGCAGAAGAAGGAAGTAGAGACTAGAGGACGCACTAGACAACATACAATTTGAAAGCTGTAGTCGGAAACTATAGCTTTCAATTTTTATGTTGTCTTGTGTATCTCTGCCGGTCTCTCTGGCCGAGGAATTAGACGACTTTCTCCGTAATCCCGTTTATACACGCAGGGTCTCTCAGCGGGCGAAAACTGCAAGCGGTTCTACCCCCGCTGGTGACTTGCGGGATAACTTGCGGGATACTGAGCGTAATCTTGCCAAGAAATCAACAATCAGCTGAAAGATGTTAACAGCGATGTCATGTAAAAAGGATATGCGAATTTTAAAAAAAAAAGTTTATCTCTGCCGATCTCCGTAGCGGAGGTATTACGGACGCGTTTCGTAATCCCGCTTACCCGCGTTCTAAACACAGCTGCTCGGAATTTGGCAGCAGACCACTTTGAGCTTGGTTTTAACGAATTGGTATGGGAGCCAGTCGTTCAGAAATCAATGGCAAACTAATGAACGTAAACTTTCCAAGAGATTACAACAGCAGTAAAATGCTGGTGTTGACAGCGGTGTCCTGTAAAGGATATGCAAAACCAAAAAAAAAAGTGTATCTGTAGTCTCTACTTTCTTCTCCTCCAACAGTGTGCGCAAAACAATACATGTGTGTTTATTTAAGGTTAATAAAAGTTTGTTGGTGTCCTTTACAGGACGTCGTACTTAATACCAGTATTTAATTATTGTTTGTGATTTGCCAGACAATATTTCGCTCAGAAGTGCGCTGTTGCGTGTCTACAAACAAAACTATACACGCAAAACAAAAATAAAGGTAAAAGACAGAAACTAATAAGAAACTTTTTTTAAAAAAAATAAATAAAGAACGAGACTAAGAAAGAAAGGATAAATCTATTTAGATATATCAAATAAACAATCCAGCAAGAAAATACATAACACAAGAAGAAGAAACAAGTAAAAAGAAGAAAAGAAAAGACGAAAGAAAATAACAGTAAAACAACATAAGAAATAAATAAACAGACAAGCAAGCAAAAATAAAGAAGAGAGAAAAAGAAAGAAAGAAATGAAAGAACGAAAAGAAAGAAAGAAAGAAAGAAAGAAAGAAAGAAAGAAAGAAAGAAAGAAAGAAAGAAAGAAAGAAAGAAAGAAAGAAAGAAAGAAAGAACGAAAGAAAGAAAAAGACTAACACGAGTTTTCCTTAGCGCGATATTCTCCTGTCTAGGTATCTGAGAGCAACTTTACAAAAGTACCTGTCATATTCATTCACTTCATATAACAAGGTGTTATTTCATTGGTATCTCACATTTCTGTGAGCCTCCACCATGCGCCTTTCTCCATTGACTTCAATGGCGCAAGGCTTCCCAATAATGTTCTGTCTTAGTACCATTCGAATTACGAGGTCACCAAACTTCTCCTTGCTTGTTGTCGCCAATGCACTGAGGTCTCCCAGTTTTCACCAAAGGAGAGAATTGATTGAAAGGAAGCGAGCCGAATAAAGAGGTAAGATATGAAACAGGCGAAAGAGGAGAGAAAGAGAGAGAGAGAGAGAGAGAGAGAGAGAGAGAGAGAGAGAGAGAGAGAGAGAGAGAGAGAGAGAGTACGCGCGAAGGAAAACAAGTGAGAAAATGCATTCATACCAAGTATACCAAGGCAGATATTAAAGTGTGTGTGTGTGTGTGTGTGTGTGTGTGTGTGTGTGTGTGTGTGGAAGGGGGGGGGGGGGGGGTTGTTAGAAGCCACTATCAATACAAGTGCATACACACGCCAACCAACATGTATTCAAACAAGCTGAGGCGTTCCGGAAGAACGACTGTCGGGGATGTGGGCATTCAATGCAAAAACAGGATTCTTATAATCCACAACTTGAATACAATTCACTATTCTGTGAGAATCATGACTTTATAAACCCTGGAATGTCAGGAATTTCATGTATTTTCACGCTAAGTTACAGGTGATGGCTGCAGTCGTGTTCTTTGCCCGCGAAACTCGCTTTGTTTATTCGACGAGTTCTGATCCGCATATTTTAAAATAAAACCTTAACCAGGCCCTGATTTGTTCCAGTCTTAATGGGTGTAGCTTAATCGCTACCACATACCAGGCGACGACGTGGCGAGCATATCATTTGAGAAATACCGGTCGTTGTTTCAAGTGTTGACTGTAGTGTTGCGTTCACCCTGTCCCAGAAGGTTGTCATGTCAAACTTTATTGTTCAGTCGTAAGTGTAACTGCCTGAAACTCTTTTTATCTAGGGCATTGCTATTGAACCCTTTCCTGTCGCAGACACCTGCCACTGAACCTTCCGTGTTCAGGGGAGCCGAGACAGCAGTGACTAGCACGTTAGCTTGCCACGTCGGTAGTCATATGTTCGAATCCTCACAAAGCGATGTTTTGTTTGTTTGTTTGTTTGTTTGTTTTTTAATTGACAATCGCAGGTCAAAACCATAACAAATTACGAATGGAGTTTATGGGGAAAGCAGACCTATAGTTACAATACCTTAATATAGGCAACATCAAGGTCATGAACACATCAGATGACAGAGAGTAATGACAAAAGAAGAAGAAGAAGAAGAAGAAGAAGAAGAAGAAGAAGAAGAAGAAGAAGAAGAAGAAGAATTATAACCCTGATAGTTACAGAACGAAAACAAAACAATTCTATGAGGTACTTCGAAACAGTAATGCTAACGCGGGAAAACAACGAATAAACAATTACAGCACAACCCTTGCGGTCCCCAAACAAATCAATGAATAGATTCGAATATGTTTACATAGTACAAACAAGTCTCGTCTTCTATATACTTCGGCTAATAAAACATTATACTTGTTTTGTTGCTACTTACCTTAGCGTCGACTTTCCCGCAACAGTTTAAAACATCTCGTCGGCAAGAATTGTACAACAATCCCCGCGTTCGTTTCCTTGCTTTTGATCTACTATATACACGTCTCGTTCTTGGCATATGACGGGTAATTCGGATTCCATTAGACTGTATAAATACACTTTTTTTTTTAAAGACCAGGTAGACAAGGCTGGTGCCGCCACTGCATTTTCCGGATGAAAACCAAACCACAGGACGACTCGCCCTGTATGAAGATCCCATGCAATCTGACATTCAGGGGCGGCTCCCGGAGACACAATAAGAGAGGTCGGCATAACAATAGATCTGTGTAATTGTACAGCTTAAATATAATATTGCTACCTATAGAAATAATTGTGTAGTCATAACAATAGCGTCGTGTTTACACGTCTGCCTTACATGCTTCAATACAGATAGTCTACCTTGCCGTTTCCCCGCATGCCAATTTTATTCATACTTGTTTTAATATACAATTTACCTGTTCAACATTTAGAACAGTTATAACTGGAGTCATTAACCAGTTGCTGTGTTCTTGGGAGTCTCCGTAGAAACGTGTTTAAGCCGCCTAGCTGGCCTCCGAAGATTGCGGTTGGATTCTGGACTATAACATTCGGTTACCTGTTGCAATTTTCTCGGAGACTCCTGGGAGTCGTCGCAGGAGCTACGGAGATCGTGCTGTATGCGACGCTTTTGGCAGGCTGCCCTGCGGAAAGAGACAGAGCCATGTGGGACAAAACCCGATGCAATGCATTCATTCTCTTGCATTTTATACCATTTTTTCTGTGTTCTTCAGAATGTGTTCCACAGGTTTGAGTTGTTAGCGGGCGCTGTGTCAATGCAGTTGCGAAGGCAATTTGTAATCCTGCATATCGCGTTCGAAACACAACGGCGGGCGATTTGGCAGCAGACCACCTTGCATTGGTTTTCTACAATGGTATAAATGTCGGTCGTTTATAAAGCAATGCCATACTACTGAACGTAAAACTAGTCAAACAGCAAAAATTAAAAGATGCTGAGGTCGAATACGACGTCCTGTAAATGGAACATTTTTTTTTTAAAATGAGTTGTTATGGCGTTGCTACTCTTTAAGGTCACTAAGATCCCTTAGAAACGCTATCTCAGGCTTACCATTGTTCATGTGAGGTTTTGTTTTTTGTGTTTGTTTTATCTTAGATTATCATTTACGTACTGCTTATGTAATGTTTAACAGGTTTTTGCATTTCTTTTTCACTATCAACGCTAGTAGTTCCTTTGTTGTTGTCGTTGTTGATATTTCTTTATTTTTGTTTTGGAAATATTTAGTTAGGTCCTATTTCTTCTCTAAATTGTTGGCAATTTATTATTATTATTATTATTGTTATTATTTTATTTTTTTTTTTATTTTTTTTTTTTTGGGGGGGGGGCATCTTTTCATTCGGCATATTTATTAATCATAAGTAGTTCTGCTTTTATTGCTGTCATCCACTTCTTCTGCGATTCTTTGAGTATTTCTTCTGTTATTAGACTATTGCCATTTCTGTTTTACCAGGGCCTACTTTTAGTAGCATCTAGAACAGTGGTTCTCAACCTTTTTAGGCCCATGCATCCCTTCACCATATGTTCAGAATGTCATCCTCCCCTTTCGTATTTCCTCCCTATAAATCCCCCTCTCCCGCCCCTACACAGCATACGTAACATGGAAGCTAAATTTAATAATAGCACATACTAGAACAAGTCTAGACATCTACATAAAACGTGATTTGATGATCTACTTACGTTATAAACTGAATTTCAGAAGGGTGGGACGTACAGAACTGTAAAGTATGGAGGGAGAAACAATATCGAGTAATCAGTTCTTGTATTAATGCGATCTTGAAATAATCTTAATTCCCCCCCCCCCCCCCCCCGAAACCCTAAAATTTCCTCTGAAAGGAGGGGGAGGGAGATTCCCCACCAGTTGAGAATCACTGGTCTAGAATATAGTTAGCAGTTAAGTAGTATATGGTACATACTTGGTGGATTCAGGTGAAAACCTAAATGTGAATATATTCTGAAAAAGTAAAGAACAAATGTATCATTTTTCGATGTAATCACCACTGCGTTCATTGCAAGTCAGCCAGCCCCGAAAAGTACTTGGATTTCCGTAGTAAAACATTCTCTTAGTCGCCACTCGGTGTGCCTACCCAGTCGTGAACAGTCTGCCACAGAAGTCACGCCGTTTTGAAACTTTCCACTCCACCCATACACTTGTTTGGCTGACAAGTATACAACACCATACTGGACCTTCATTTCCCGATGAATTTATATAGGTTTCATCACTTCACTGATCAAAACACGAGTAACATAACGCGGCTCCTCGTTGGTGCATGTCAAAAGTGGGGTGGCCATCTTTAAACTGTCTTTATGACGTCATCGACATCCTTAACAACTATATTGATAGGTTACTAGACAATGGCATAATTTTAATCGCACTTTTTGTGGATTATTCAAAGGCATTTGACTGTGTAAAACATCAGAAGCTTTGGGAAATCATAAGGAATATGGGCTTTCCATCACATGTAGTACAACTCATAAAAATGCTCTATCTAGACCAACAAGCAGCGGTTAGAATAGACTGCGAGACATCAGATTGGTTTGACATCAAGCAAGGAGTCGTCAGGGCTGTGTGCTGTGACTCTATTTGTTTAACCTGTACGCTTAAAATATAATGAGAAATGTCAAAGATGATATCACCAGGGAGAAATATGATGCCCTAAATATCGGTGGTCATGAAATACCAGAGAATCGATATGCTGATGATACAGTATTACTATCCACATCACGGTATGGTATAGAAAACTTATTAACCTCAACCCAAAGAAATAGTGAAAATCACAACTTAATCTTAACATAGCAAAAACAAAGATAATGCATACAGACAAAACTACTAAGGAGAAAGAAATATACGTCAATGAGGAAAGATTGGAGGTGGTTGAATAGTCTGAATATCTTGGGTCATTGATTGCCAACAATGATGACACAATGAAAGAAATTAAACGACGACTATCAATTTCTTTTCAAAGACTAAAACAACTGAATAAATTATGGAGTGCGACGGACAGATCTACAAAATTTAGATGTTTAAGGGCATGCATCTTTCCCATTGTAACATACGCCTGTGAGACCTGGACACTTACTAAACAAGCTGAACAGCGCATAAATGCCTTTGAATATAAATGTTACAGACGGGTTATAAGAATATCTCGGATAAAGAAAATAACAAATGCATCCATTCTTCATGCGCTGAATATTGAAGAGGGTTGGCTATTAAAGACGATAAAACAAAGAAAACTGATATATTTTGGTCACTTGAAATGTCATGAAAGTTTGGATAGAACAATGATGGAGGGGTACATGCCTGGAAAAAGAGAAAGAGGAAGGCCAAAGAGAAGATAGGTGCAGGATGTGGCGGATGATCTCCAGATGGGTGTATCGGACGTGGGACATCTTGCTTATGATCGAAAGGTTTTCTGGAAGGTTGTTATGGGAGCGGGGTTCTGCAAAGGACATGCTACTGAATGAATGAATGAATGAATGAATGAATGAATGAATGAATGAATGAATGAATGAATGAATGAATGAATGATCGCACTTTTAAGGTTTTTATTTGAATCCCCATCGTACATTAAATGGTATATGAAAAGTTAACCAGAATATGACAACCCTGCAATGTATGAGAAGTAGTCTATGAAAAGTCAATATGAGCAGTTAAGCAGTATATGAGTAGTTAAGTAGTATATGGATAGTTAAATAGTATATGGTAAATTAAATGGTATATGAAACGTTAAGCAGAATATAAGAACCTTGCAGTATATGAGAAGTAAAGTAGTCTATGATAAGTGAGTGTGAGAGTTAAGCAGTATAGGATAGTTAAGTAGTATATCGCTCGGTGTGTTACTGACGCCCATACATGAAGCAAAGAATAATAACAATGTAACATGTCATGCATGTCGTAAGTATCGACTAAATAGGTTTATTGTTATGTTATGTTATGTTATGTTACATCAAACGATGTCACTGCACATTGGGTATTCACATATGTGCTCAGTCCTCCGATACAGCAGCCAATCCAAAGTATCTCTGCTCACCGTTCCCATGAATATCTCTTCTCTTTCCCACGAAGGCGGCATTGACATACCAGATCAGGCTTTACTACCAATTCGTGCTGTCGGACTAGAGACGGTGTCTCGTCAGTTTCCATCAAATGAGTTCGTACTGCATTGATTATATCAGCTCTGTCCATGCTTCTTCCCGTTTGTATTTGTGCATTATTAGCCAGCTGGTCTGCGCTTTCTTCTTCTTCTTCTTCGTTCATCCGGAGTTTTTTTTTCGGATGTGATTGCGTTGTGCCTGTTTGCAGCAGAGCTGCGTTCTTGCGCCGTTAGGCCGACACATCCGACTTCTGCGGGCATTTGTTGACCGGGTTAACCTTCCCGGGGGTCTGCGCTTTCGTTACCCCTTACTCCGACATGTCCGGGTACGTACATCCAGGTGAGGGATGTGAGGCGCGACTTCCGAATGCTGTCTATCCATTCGGAGCGGAAGCTGCCGGTTGCAATTTTCTGCAGCATGTTCATGGAGTCAGAATTATTATGACGTGTGGGGCTTCCTGTTCTGCGGGCCATGTGAGTCCTCCGGGGGCAGCGGTGCTCTCTATAATCAAACTTGATATAGTTATCTTGGACGCACTGGTGTCCTCTTTGATTGTTCTCTCCATCTGTTGTGCTGTGTGTCGACCGGTGCGGGCCACTGATACCTGCAAATCCTAGCAAAATCCAACCAGTGGTGAACAACATGAATAAATCCACCACGGCTTGGTCTTGGGCATAAACTGGTTAAGAGCCCACGCTCCAGTGTCAGATGGAAGGCAGAAGAAGAGAATGGTAAATAGTGCGTTAAGTAGTATGTGAGAAGTAAAGTAGTAGGTGAGAAGTATAGTAGTCTGTGAGAAGTTAAGCAGTAAATAAGAAGTTAATCACTATGTGATACGTTAAGCAGTATGTGATAAATTAAGTAGAGTATGAGGAGTCAAACAGTATATAGAGAGTTAATTAGTATGTGATAAGTTCAGTAGTATGTAATAAGTTCAGCAGTATGTGATAAGATAAGTTATATATTATTAACTATTTACATAATATCATTGCAACAGTATATGCCTTCAGATTACTTTCTATAATTTTCTAACACCGAGACCTCTCACTCATCTTCCCCCGCAAGGCAAATATCCCCTGCTGTTCAGCTGTTTTGTGCAGGCTTCGGGATATATTTTCGCAATCCATTGCTGTCACCTACTGTGCAAGGCTTGGCGGGATATACACCCGTTCTATTAATAGACATAAACACTTGCTGGTGGCAATTTCATGCGTAACGAGAGGCAAACAGATCGTCTGTCATAAAGACTATATACTATTTAACTTGCTGAGCCAGAGAAGTGAGCCGTGTACTTCAGACAAGACACGGATTGTGCACGGCAAAAGGTGGCCGCATACCACTCCACAATACATTCCAACGCTGGAACGGCAAAGCAAACAAATGGAAACAAAACACAATACGCTTGTGGTAGTAACAAGCGTAAATACACGTTTGTGGAGATGAAGAATGATACGAAGTGAATAATTCTATCAAAGATTCTATCTGTGGAATATTAAGTTAACCCTAGCACAGCAAGATCCAGGCAACATATTTTGGTTAGAGATCGAAAACTTTGAGGACTATCAGTGCATATGGGTCAAATGTCGAAACTTATATCAGGAGAGGCAGGTTTACAGACATGTAAACAGACAGGCAGAGACAAACAAGCAGAGACAGACAGACAGACAGACAGACAGACAGACAGACAGACAGACAGACAGACAGACAGACAGACAGACAGACAGACAGACAGCCAGCCAGCCAGACAGACAGACAGACAGACAGCCAGCCAGCCAGCCAGCCAGACAGACAGACAGACAGACAGCCAGCCAGCCAGCCAGACAGACAGACAGACAGACAGACAGACAGCCAGCCAGCCAGCCAGCCAGACAGACAGCCAGCCAGCCAGCCAGCCAGCTAGACAGACAGACAGACAGACAGACAGACAGACAGACAGACAGACAGACAGGTAGTTAGACAGATGAAGGAAAGATTCATATCGAAGCCTCTGGATTAAAAAAAAAAAAAAAACATGTCTTCCAGTCTGTTTGCTGGCTTTTATTTGACACGACTCCATAATTGTATGCCTTAATGTGGTCACCGTAGTATCATATCCGCTGTGCGTATGTTGTCGGTGTGATTTCTTCTTACTGTTTGCTGAAGGAGACTCGCTGCCAGGCAACGCCCTCTTGTGTTGTATTTGTATTTTGTAAAGCTGCCCTACACATCGTCATGTTCAATTGTTTACATTTCAATAACTTTACTGCATCGAATCCATTTCATGTATGCCTAATAAAACCTAAGGTGACAAGAAGCGAAATATTTCTCTTCTTCGTTCATCATCAGACGTCAATATGAGGAAGTCTTTAAAGAAAGCAGCAGTCAAGTTAAGCTTGCTGATATGCCTCCCCATAGAGTTTGCCCTGAAATGGGTGTGGGCCAAAATACGTTTCTCTGTTCCGTATATGTTGGACACTCCTGCAACAAATGTTTAGGTGCCATTTTACGGGTCCAACGTTACCTTCGTCAGTATCTACTATCATTAGTTTATTAAACTTGTGGTTTTTCAGCCTTTTGTGACATAATCGTTTGAGTTGAACTGGTAATATGCCAGGCTCTCCTGCACTAAACATCCAACTTTAAACTTCGCCAGGAACCCCCAGGCACTTCTAATTTACTGTATCTACCTACCAACATTCTTACCTGACCGCCTGCCTGTCTGGCTACCTGACCGACCGTCCTTCCACAAGTCCACCTACCTGCCTGCATTATAGCCCACAAGCCTGCCTGCCTGCCTGCCTGCCCGCCCATCCGCTTTCCTGCCCGTCTGCCTGTCTATCTTTTCACTCTGAACATTGTATTCGATTCTGTTGACAATCCATCCATCCATCATGTGCCATGCCGGTAAGCGTGGGCGGTCATGTTCTGCCATCTCACTCGATCACCAGAGTCGTGGATCAGTTCCGTGTTTCTGTCTCGACCATGCCACAAGGCCAAGCCATCCAGATACTTGTTTCTAGGTCTTCCCCTTGGTCTGTTCCCCTCGATCTTACCAGTTGTCACCAAGTTCTCCAAATCATTTCTTCTCATAACATGCCCAAAAAATTGTGACAGTCTACGTCTAATGTCTCTGATCAGTTTACGATCTTCATTTGTTTCTTGAAGGACTTGTTCATTGGTCTTTCTGGCTGTCCATGGTATTCTTTGCATTTTCCTCAGAAACCACATTTCTACAGCCATCAGATGTTTTTCAGCCTGGCTGCTCATTGTCCAAGCTTCACATCCATATAAAAGTACAGGTTCTATGTAGCATCTCAACACTTTTTTTCTCGTTTCAATTGACATCTTGTTATTGGTCAGTATGTTTTTCATCTTGCTAAAGGCTACTTTTGCCATGGCGATGACAATGGAATACCTAAAATCAGCCGAAGAATCATTACTAGCATTGTACGATTGTAAGTCAGTTCGTATGGGCTGTCCTGGGTCATGATAAAGTTACATTCTAATATGCTTCTCTGCTGATGTGAAGTTCCAGTACCCATCTTGTATACCACATAGGCTTCTTGGCTTGAAGGAGGGAAGGGTATCTTTGCAACACAAGATGGCGCTTTGGTTTTGGGCCCAGGAGAAAAAGTCTCTGTATCAACCTCACTCCGATAGATACAAGGTCCTTTCAGGGTTTAAACGACCTGAAAACCAAGCACCAAGCTTAAGGATTATTTGTTGTCTATCTATTATGCTGTCCACATCTGTTCCTGTCTTCCTCTGCCTTTACTGTCTAGTATTTTACCACAAAACGTAGTTTCCAACTGTCTTGTATTAAGTGTATTTCCATTTTGGGACACATACAAGCGGAGATAACAAAGCAATAGTATATATGTGTGATATTTAATAGTTGCTTCCCTTAATTTCTTTATATTTGCTCGCAGTTTTTAGAAAGATAAATCCAAAACGCATATTAAAAGAATATCAATATACTGGAAGGTCACGATTAAAATCGGGGTTACGTTCTTGGAAACCGCGACTTTAAGTGAAACGACGTATAGCGAAACACTATTTCCTATAGAATTAAATGAAATACAGTGTATTATGTAATGATTATTTTGATGGTTATTGATATTTATTGACTAAATAGAGTGGGTTGGAGGGCGAGTGGTAGAATTATTGGGGTGTAGAGACATTAAAACCACGTCTAGCTCCAAAACTATCATCAGCACTATTAGTACTGCTCTCACCCGCTTTCTTAGCTAGATCTTCATAGACAGACGTTGCTTTCTCTTGTATAACCATCTTGCTCATAGGCATATTCCGTTGGTTTTGGTCTTCAATCTAGACGGCCAATAGTGCTTCCATGTTCTCTATAAGAATACTTCTGGTACAAGTGAACTCGGAAGCACTCAAAGGGGTTACGTTTTTAGCACCCTCTTTGATTTTGGCAGCACCTGCACGAATTGTCCTTACCGTGGTTGGAGGTAAACCATAGGTTTTACCGATATCAACAGCCTGATCGTCGGCCTCAAAACGACGTAGCACATCTAACTTCACCTCAAGAGTAACACTTTTCCTGGTTCTCTTACAACCAGACACACTATCAGCACTTACTGTGCGCGTTGACTTATAATTATGGGTGATTACACGATAAAATTCAGGAAAGAAAAACGCACAGCACAAAATGTAAAATGGCGACGTTAATGCAGCATAGCAACACGTGTGACGACGTTATAGCGGAACGTAGCGACGTAACGTGACCGTTTCTCTTATTGTGACAACGACGTTATAGCGAAACGAAGCCGAAGCGACGTATAGCGGGGCCTTCCTGTATTGTGCTTAATGCTTATGTCATGTGCTCTGTCTGTCTGTCTGTCTGTCTGTCTGTCTGTCTGTCTGTCTGTCTGTCTGTCTGTCTGTCTGTCTGTCTGTCTGCCTGCCTGCCTGCCTGTCCTCTCTCTCTCTCTCTCTCTCTCTCTCTCTCTCTCTCTCTCTCTCTCTCTCTCTCTCTCTCTCTCTCTCTCTCTCGTGTATGCAATCCTCTGGCGGACGGGGGTAAATTAGTTAGAAGTTAGCGGGGACCTACTACTACATTACTGTATTCCTTTTCCCCTTTTGCTTAAAGTCAAAAAGTTATTAACTTACGATTTCTCGCTGACAATCGATCACCCATTAAACAAAGTAAAACAGCATTGTAAGACAACAGCTCCATGTGGTCATTTATTGGAGCGAAGTATTGATAAATACACAGAAGATCGAGTCAAGTATAACAAGTTTGAAATTCTTTAGCATTTTGTGGGTATTTCCTTGTCATGAATTTCTGTGATTGGAGCACAAGATGAGTCATGTCAGTTGGTTGTTTCATGTGACAATATGTAATTATGATGTTGAATTAAAATACTTGTAACGACAGATATCTGATTACTGTTATTAACTTGCCTGGTTTGGAACAAGTAAACTGTGACTCGTCATGAAATGGTATCGATAATGAACGCAATGAACTAAATATTAATAATCAGCCATGACAGAATATACAATTGTAGCCATGGTAATCGAAATATAGTGAATAACATCAACCGTGTAGCGACATGAAATGCTGGCTATACTTAACACAATGTACCGAATAAACGATGGATCTTGTGTCGAGATGAAATGTTTCGTCATCATCATGTGCCAAGCCGATAAGCATGGGCGGTCATGTTTCGACATCTCACACGATATAGAGTCGTGGATCAGCTCCGTGTTCTTATCTCGATCATACCATTTTGCCAAGCCGTCCAGGTACTTACTTCCCTGCCTTCGCCTTGTTCTCTTTTCCCTAATCTTGTCAGTTGTCGCCAAGTTCTACCATTTATTTCTTCTCATAATTTGTCCAAAAAATGTTGACTCTCCGCGTCTAATTTCTCTAATCAGTTTACGGTTCTCATTTGTTTCTTGTAGGATTTGGTCATAGGTTTTTCTGTAAAATGATCAAATGCTAGCCATATCGAAAACAATGCAATGAATGACGTTCAACTGCATATCGACATGAAATGTTAACTATATTTAACACAATGTAATGTATAACATCAACCGTGTATCGACATGAACTGTTAACAGATCCATTGCCAAATAAAAAGTAAGTTTACACTAAACAAATACGGGGGTCGGAAAATGGGATGTAGGGGTGTGTCACAGTTATGACTTATAAGTTGTTAATGTGGTAGCAGACATGACATATTATATATCAACTTAACAGAGGTTGCATAGGGACATCTGCTGTGCATAAGCCCGTGACAGATACGGAAAGTTACTAAAGACGATTAATCATCCCGTGACACTTAATCAGTTAACTATACTTATAGCAACATAAAAAATGTTGAATGCAAAATGGCCAGTACGGAAGTAAAGAGCTTAAAGTACTTGGGAAGTATAATCAGTTAACTACACTTATAGTAATGACAATGTAATGAAGTAACGAACTTCAAGTATTTGGGAAGTATGATCAGTTAACTATACTTATAGAAATGTACTAAAGTGAAGAGCTTCAAGTATTTAGACAGTATAATATCATCAAATGGCAAGTCAGAAGACGACATCGACAATAGACACAATAAGGGAAACCAGCTCATTGGACAAATGGCACCATAAAAAAAAAAAAGTATCATTAGATACTAACATAGCACTCTACAACACAATATTTCTACCAACTCTATGCTACCAATACCAAACATGGACAATGACAGAAAATGATAAAATAAAAATTACAACAGAAATTATATTCCTGAGAAGAATACTCAACGTGTCAAGAAGAGAGAAAATCACAAATGAAGAAATCAGGACAAAAGTAGGGGTAATAGCAGCGCTATATTTCATTAGAAAACAGCAAGTGAAATGGTTCGATCACATAACTAGACTATCGACGGATAGTATACTACAACCAGCAATGATGCACAGTGTGTGTGTGTGTGTGTGTGTGTGTGCGTGCGTGCGTGTGTGTGTGTGTGTGTGTGTGTGTGTGTATGTGTGTGTTTACATTTGCCAATACAACAAATACATTCATACACATAAGATACATTCATGGCTTGGTGCAATTACCTAAACATAGATTATTGTTATTGATGATGATGATGGAGTACTGGTTTGCTCTCACACATACTAAAATCTGTCATTAGAAATTCTTTGTCATTAACTCACCCCTACTGTGATGGCCGGCACTGTTTCTCTGTGTAGAAGCATTTCATGCTAGTTGGTATCAATGATGTGCCTTTTGTTTGTTCCGCTTATCCTTTACAGGACATCGCTGTCAACATCAGCATCTTTCAGCTGATTGTTGATTTCTTGGCAAGATTACGCTCAGTAGTTTGCCATTACTTTCTGAGCGGCCTACTCACATACCCCGTAAGTTACCAACGCGGCGAGAACCGCTACCAATTCTCGCGCAGATTACGTTGCTCACGAGAATACACGGGATTACGGAGAAAGACGTTAACCCCTAGCCTGGGGAGACCGGGACTGATGTGCCGACTAGATTTATTAAAGTTTGTTTATAAAAGCTCCTAGATTATTGAATTTCCAGTTGCCTTGGCAGGACCAGACCACATTATTTCGCGGGTCTTTCACAAGCCTGTCGGCTCCGTGGCGATGAGGTATGACTGCCGGTAGTTCAGAAATCAAAGACAAACTACTGAACGTAAACGTGCCAAGAGATAACAACAGCAAAAAATGCTGGTATTAACTGCAACGTCCTGTAAAGGATATGCAACAGTTTTTTTTATACGGCCCGCACGTTCTCTCCCCCCCCCCCCCCCCCACACACACTCTAGGAGTGTCTAGTTGGTCATGCGTCTAAGTGCACTTATTCCTGCAGCGAGGCGCTGTCGTCATTTGGAGGTGACAGGTTCGAATCCCGGTAGATAACTATCTATAGCTTTCATTTTGTATATTGTCTAGTGCACCCTGCCTCTAGTCTCTAGTCTCTACGTCTATAGCGACAAACAATACATGCGTATTGTGATTGTATTTGCATATATTTGTAAATGCATTTGTGAACTACTTCAGGCCATTACCATTGTAACCAAGGGCTGGCGCCTTCCTTCTCCTGGCCCTTTTTTTTCGGTTGCAGAAAGCGACCCTCGTTGTGTGCCTCGCAGTCGCCAGCAATTGCGGTTGTAATATTTACGTTACGGCGTTAGTCGGTTTTCCCGGTTTACTTTGGTCACTTGTGTAATTATAGTTGTTGTTTAGGATACGACAATGGCTGCCACCGAGGACTCTGATATTCCAGGTTGCTGCAATAATTTTGAGTTTTCTTGTGCGAATGCAAAGACATGATATACTTTTACTGGCGTAATTTGTAGTTGCTTCATTAAGAATTGTGGTTTGAATTTAATTATATTGCGTTGAATACGTATTTTGTCCGTGTTTTAATAGTTATATCTCCCGCGCTTGGGAGATCTCTGTGGAAACAAGACTCACCACAGACTTGTTGATTTTTGTAACTTTATTTTTGTTTTTATTTAAACAAAATGTCAATATTTCGTTTGAAATAGCTCGTGAACTTGTGAAGCAAGGAGCAAAACTTTGTCAAGTAAATGCAATGATGTGATATTTGCCAGCGAGAAATTTGAACAAGAACACCCAAAATTGAAAATTTGTTCTGTTGAATATGTCATCAAATGAGTAGTAGAGGCATAACATATGAGTTGAACCTGTTGGCAGTAATCTGGAGGGATAACACATGAGTTGACTGTTGGCAGTATCTGGAGGGATAACAAATGAGTTGACTGTTGGCAGTACCTGGAGGGATAACACATGAGTTGACTGTTGGCAGTACCTGGGGGGATAACAAATGAGTTGATTGTTGGCAGTACCTGGAGGGATAATAAATGAGTTGACTGTTGGCAGTACCTGGAGGGATAACACATGAGTTGACTGTTGGCAGTACCTGGAGAGATAACAAATGAGTTGACTGTTGGCAGTATCTGGAGGGATAACAAATGAGTTGACTGTTAGCAGTATCTGGAGGGATAACAAATGAGTTGACTGTTGGCAGTACCTGGAGAGATAACACATGAGTTGACTGTTGGCAGTACCTGGAGAGATAACAAATGAGTTGACTGTTGGCAGTACCTGGAGGGATAACAAATGAGTTGACTGTTGGCAGTACCTGGAGGGATAACAAATGAGTTGACTGTTGGCAGTACCTGGAGGGATAACACATGAGTTGACTGTTGGCAGTACCTGGAGGGATAACAAATGAGTTGACTGTTGGCAGTACCTGGAGGGATAACAAATGAGTTGACTGTTGGCAGTACCTGGAGGGATAACAAATGAGTTGACTGTTGGCAGTACCTGGAGAGATAATACATGAGTTGACTGTTGGCAGTACCTGGAGGGACAACAAATGAGTTGACTGTTGGCAGTACCTGGAGGGACAACAAATGAGTTGACTGTTGGCAGTACCTGGAGGGATAACACATGAGTTGACTGTTGGCAGTACCTGGAGGGATAACACATGAGTTGACTGTTGGCAGTACCTGGAGGGATAACAAATGAGTTGACTGTTGGCAGTACCTGGAGGGATAACACATGAGTTGACTGTTGGCAGTGCTTGGAGGGATAACAAATGAGTTGACTGTTGGCAGTACCTGGAGGGATAACAAATGAGTTGACATGACCGTTGTCAGTACCAAGAGAATAAGAAATGAGGTAATATGACTGTTGCCAGTACCTGGAAAGATAAAGCAAGTAATGATGTTTCGATCGAGAATAGGGTACTGTAGACTTGCAAGTCATTTCTTCAAGTCAGCCCCAATCAGAACCACTCCCTTGTGCAAATGTCATCAATCTTAAACTAATCTAACACTATTTTTCAAGAATATTTTGTGAACATAGTTAATTAACATAGTAATAGATATATTTGAGATTCCAAATTGGCCCTCAGTTGTTATGGAACATATGAAACTATGGAGATTTTACTGCCTTTAGACTAACAGTACAGGTTATATCTTCATCTGGATTACAAAGATAAAACACACTTGAAGAAGAAAGAAATGTAAAGTACCTTGTTCTAGGAGAACATTGTGATAGCTGGAAAGACCAATGAGAAAAGAGGCAGACTGAGAGAAATAATGCTGGATGGGCTAAGACGGTGGCATGGAGGAATATCATCAGCAGAATTGATCCAGAAAATTAAAGACCGAGATCTGTGGAGAGCCATGAATACTTATGCCATCTGGCAGGGCACATGATGATGTTCTAGGTCGGCATTTGAGGCTTAGGGGCAGTGAATGTAGTTTCACAATCTCGATATGCTGGGTTCAAGGTCAGCCACAGGCAATTTGAGAGCAGATCCTTTGTGTTGATCTTCACAGTAATATGAGCATCAGCCATTCAGAAAGCAATGGCAAACTACTGAATGTACAGTTGCTTAGAAAGGCACAAAAAGCCAATAAAAGCTGGGGTTCTGTGTCATCCTGTAAAACACATGCAACTAACTGTAGGTTATATACAATGGACTTTCTAATTTTACAACTGGGTCGACATTGGCACCCAGTCAAGTTTTCAGAAGTCTTTGCCTCGTTGGGGTACAAACATGACCACTGCCAGCAAGGAAGTTCTAATTACTGCACTGCCTGATCAAAGTATGGTATAGTAATGGTATGATGAAAGCATCATAATCAGCAGTCAGTCTGGTGCTTTCTTCTTGACACCTCTGTGACCAATGACTGGTGTTATTGGATAACATGATAATGAAACTACTAGCTGCCCACGCAATTCCTGGCTGTCTGTCAGTTCCCCACTGTCTGTCAGTCCCTGACAGATGTCGGTCCATGGCTGTCAATCCCTGACTATCTGGCAATCCCTGACTGTCAGTTCCCCACTGTCTGTCAGTCCCTGACAGATGTCAGTCCATGGCTGTCAATCCCTGACTATCTGGCAATCCCTGACTGTCTGTCATTTTCTCACTGTCTGTTAATCCCTGACTGTCTGTCATGGCTCCCTGGGGTGCAGTCGCACACAAATCAAAACTGTTGCTGTTCAGTAATAGAGTAGCTTTAAATAATTAATTTCTCTGTACAGTAATATGCTATAGAGTAATAGGTCAGGTTTAAATAATTAATTTCTCTGTACAGTAATATGCTATTCAGTAATAGAGCAGATTTAAACAGTTAGATTTTCCGTGACATTGTCTTTTAGTTTAGTTTAGTCGATGGATCAACATCACGGCACATGGGTGTAACCCATAAGTGCTCCGTTCTACTCGTTGGCCTGAGTCAGGAGAAACTCAGCTCAGTGCACAAACTCTGTAGCACCGGTGAGGATCATGAAATACTTTGGGTAGATTTTTAACTCAAAATTTCGCCCAGGCTCCTCTTTTTTTATTTCCAACTGCCAAGGGATCTTTTACATGCGCAACAATACACACGGGCATCCGATCTCACCACCCAGAGACCAGGGGAAATTTGGTTACTAGAAGCCCACGTGAAAAAGTCCCGGCTCTCACCGGGGCTTGAACCCGGGACCTCCAGCACTCGATATGGCAGACACCATATCTCGCAGCCCCCCCCCCCCCCCCACCCCCCGGATTTATTGAATAATACTGATAATCTGGAATCTGGAATGAATGGTGCAGCAAGGAGTGACCCAGGAATCTGGATGAGACTCAGCGCGGGAAAGGCTAGATAGATACATAATCAGACTGCTACTGGCACTATTAGAATTGGGACTCTTCACTGCCTGCTGAAGATCAGGGTGGACCACTTATGGCAGTGAACCATGGAATGTGAATGAACAAATTAGGGAGAGTTTGAGACATATGTTGTGAATACCTTGGATTGCCAGAGTAATTAACATGCACCTGGAAAAGGCTAATAAAATTAGAATATTTTATACGAATATAAGGAAAAGTGTTCTTTGGTCATATAGTGAGAAGTGAGGCATTGCAAAGGGTCATGATGGTTGTAAAGCCAGAAGAGACTACTGAAAACAGAAAACTGTAAAGTGATAAGAAAGAGACAAAAGCATTCATTGGTAATATAATGAGAAAATAGGCTTTGGAAAACACTGACAACTGGAAAGATCAGTGGTTCAAGAGACAGAGACAGACTGAAAGACATGATGCTGGATGGACTGAGAAAGTGGCATAGAGATATATCATCAACAGAATTGATTCAGAACAGCAAGGAGTGAGATATGAGATCCTGCATTCGTTGGCAGGGTATACAATGAGGGTGATGATGATGGATGTGACAACTTCAAGTAAATTGATCCAGCTAGTATGAAGAGATTTGTTCATGCTGATTCCTTAAAACTGTTTTAAATGCTTTGTTTCATATCAAGAGTTGGGAGGTCAGCGTGGCTGAATGGACAAGAGCTCTTGTTCTTAAACTTCTGGTGTGGTGATGCCAAAGGTAGCAGGTTCAACCCCTACACCTGTTAATTGGACTAAAATGTTGATGTCTCATCCTTGACTTGGGAATGTAAATTACAAGTACCTCTGAAGTCAGAGTGATGGCTAGGGAACACTGGTAATAAGGAAAGCCAATCCACATGCAAGAATCAGTCCTGTTCACTAGGAAGTAGCAGCGTGTGCATGGACTATACTTTAGTTCAAAACCAGCGAATGGGAAAGAAAATCATGCGCTTGCTCATTCTGGACACACTATGCATATTGAATAGGTCTGTGCTCTTTCACCACCATTCTATTGCAACTCCTGTCACCTTGTTCTATGATGATGATGATCATGATGATGATGATGATGATTATTATTATTATTATTATAATTATTGATGAGTGTGGACAGTACTACCTGCTTTCTGTTAGTGCCAAATATTTGAGCGGTGCTCACCAAACCACAGAGTTTGTGCTACTAGGAGATTATTATGCCTTTTTTTTAAAAAGTACAATAACTATGCCTTCTTTTAAAGCACAATAACTATCATCTGTCAAGACGACAGGGTGTCAGTATTTATGAGTCAAATTTGTCAGGTTGGACAGATTGCAGTCAATCAAACATTGAGTCTGGAACTAACAAAGCAGGCTAATGTTGTTGTCATTTGTCTACAGAGACCGGTGCAGTTTTCACCTTTGGCAAGAGTAAATTTGCTGACAATTTACCAAACAAATTCTGGGTGAAGAATGACAGAGTCACTCAGGTTGCCTGTGGGGATGAACACACAGCTCTTGTTGTTGGTAAGCTTCTTACACTGAGTTTGCATGTTTGTTATATGTTCTTTTACCAGATATTATGGAGCAACTAACTTGATAGACAGTGGTTAGTACTCTTGTCTTCCAAGAATGAGATCAAGGTTCAATCCCCAGCTGTGACAGGATTAGTTTTCTGACCATTACAGCTGTGGGTTTGACCCAGTTTAATAAAACTGGGTGCCAGTTAGTTTTTAGAATTATCTGGGAAAAGAGGCAAAGAGGAAGGGAATTGGCTACCGTATCCCTTTTCTCTGTGATGTAGACTGACACATTTCACCCCAACTGATGTAGACTACGTGAAGGATTGACACATTTCACCCTAACTGATGTAGACTATGTGAAGGATTGACATGTCTCACCCTGACTACAGCGTCCGTGATGAATATGAAATTTGGAATCTATATCTTTGCATAGAGGACATTTCCATATGTGCTCAATCCCCTTCTTCAGTAGCCAATTAAGAGTTTTCCATGCAGATAGTACCATTGACAGCCTGATTGAAGGTCTGCCTGCGTTCATATTCATATACATATGTCTCACCCCAATGCCAGTGTCTGCGAAGACACTCCCTTTACCCATTTTAAAGACCAGATAATGTGTGATTAATTCCTTTGGGTACTAATTTCAGCTTTCTTGCCGGTACTATAGATGGTAAATAATGAAAACTCTGTTAAAATATTATTGTTTGTAGATACAAATTAAGATGTTTAAACAGTTTCATTTATTGCTGCTGGCATACTGTTAATGGGTTTTATGTCACCAGTAACCTTTCTTTTGGAAGCTGAGCTAGAGTAGTGGTCAGACGATTACCTGCTGGCCAGGTGGGTTTGAATTCTTATCGAGGCAGATTTTTAAATTTAATTTTTGCTCCCAGGTTGAACCAGCCTAAAATTGGTACCAGAAAATATCTTAGGAAATGAAAGCGGGCAGTGTGAGATTGACCACTTCACCCCTAGAGTGCTGACTGGACTTTGAAAATATGCGTCTCATACCATATGCCCAATACATTTTAAGGCATGTGAAGAGATCCCTCTTAATGTCAGGTTCCAATTTAATTAACTTCAGTCTCAAGTCTCCCCGTTTTGTTATATCCAGCCGATTTCTTCCATTTTTGAATTGCCCCTCTTAACAATCGAATTGCCCCCCAGTGGGGCATGGGCCTCACGTTGGGAAACACTGTTTTAACCTGTCATTTCCTGATTACCACTGGAGGGGTATGAGAAGTGCACTGAGGTAGTCAGACAACTTGTATTTACTTTGGTAGTGCCTGAACCATGAGATCATCATAAGACAGCTTTTGTATAGTGCTATTAATAACCAAGGTGTGTTGGTGTAATGGTTATGACATTATGTTGACAATTGTATGAGCGTGATTGGAGGAAGCTACATTGTGAGCTCTCGAGCCACCTATTCCTTTCTGCACTCCGGCCTACAAAATGTGATGGTGCTAACAATTCACATTCTCATAACAGATTCCTGCATGAGACTTTATTTTTTTATGTTTATCTGTAACCAGAAATAAATACAAGAACATGTAGTGCATGGAGGAAGACAATTATAATATATAGAGAAGCAATAGGAGAAACAATGACATATATGAGAGAACTTTGTACAGTTGGAGAAACAATGACATATATGAGAGGACATTGTAAATGATAAAGTTCCCATTTGCATACAGTTGAGGCATGATAATAATAATTTGTCCCAAGGCTGCGTCATGCTGTGAGTCAGTGATGCAATAGAGCCATAATAATTTGTAGGCGTTGATGCATGGAGGAATAGATGGCCAATCTTTCCTCGCTTTCACAGACGACAAACCCAGGTGTTGAATCCAGTGTCAGACTGTGCCCATGGACATTACCAGCACAATTGGCTATCAAGTACGCTAGTGCGTCCTGCTACAGCTGAGGCATCATTAGATATAATTGCAGATAGTAGTTTGTTCAGCTTAACAGCAGGTGCCTAGGAAAGGCTAATGACAGTGGAACATTACATACAGATATCAGAAGGAAACAGTGTTCTTTGGTCATGTACTGAGAAGAGAAACATTGGAAAATGTGACTGCAAGGATAAGTGGCTGAAGAGGCGAGGCAGACCGAGAGAAATGATGCTGGATGGACTGCAGCAACGGCATGGCAGAATATCAATAGAATTGATCCAGAACACCTGACCGTCCGAGATCTGTGGAGATCGCGAAAACCTACGTCACTTGGCAGTGTACATGGTCAAGATGTTTGATATAAGAATAGGTAGTTATGGCTGGCACGCTTGCTTGAATGGTGGGAAATTTGTGTGTGTTGTCCCTGCCTTTCTTGGGGGGGGGGGGGGGGGAATGACCCGCATGCAACTGTTTTAATGAGCCTGCTTACGAACACACTTTGTGGATAGAATTGATGTGAATGACGTGTCATGTGAAGTCTAGGAAATGCTCTATGAAACTACATGGGAATGTAAATTCCAGTCAACTAATGCCAGGAAGAAGTTGCATTTGTCGGCCAAAAGTAATTTTGCTGAAAATTGATACAATGCAAATTTCATTCAGCAGTAAAAAATACACTTGGTGAATGCAGAAAAAGTTGCTAAAATGATTGTTACTAAGAGTTCAGCAAACTGACATGCTGAGAAGCTTCAGACAAATACATTTAAAATAAAGAGTTTACAACTGTATGCAAGATGCAGTGAAACTTTATATATCGGGTTTTTCATTTCAACAGAATCTGGCCGTGTTTTTATGTTTGGACTCAATGACTGGGGTCAACTGGGACTAGGTCAAGATGTCAAGCCTGGAATTAACAAGCCCAGCTGCATAAAGAGTATGTTCATTTTCATTAATTATTGTATTGTAATTGTTAGAAAATTTCATTATACATCACAAATACTTAGGCTGTCACTTTGGTTTTTGGCTATCTGTGGCCTGTTTAATGTTATGTTATTATTCTGAGTTGCAGGCTGTTATATAATTTATTATATATAAAGCTCTACCTTATTATATTTTAGCTTGTTTTGTTTAGTAATTGGTCGAACCTTGTTGTTGTATGAACCCTGTCATTTGAGTTGTTCACTCTTTTAAACTTTTAAAACTTGAACAATTTGGAAAGTGATGATGACTGTTTCCTTCGTAGAAAGTATTCAGCACACTCAATCTGATCTTGTGTGAGTGCAGTGCTTGTGTGCTGAATGTCTACCATAATTGTGGGGATGTGCTGTGACTGTCTCAGAGCATGAAAGGTGTCGTCTAGTCCTTGGCAGCTTCATCCCAATGGAGACCATGCACATCAGAGGAGTTGTGAGAATTCACCTCATCCCAACACCTTTTGTTATCTAGTAGGACGTTTAATAAATGCTCTGTCCTGTTACTGTTCATTGGTTGGATTGTCCATGCATGGGAACGAACGAAACAAACACACACTCTTTATTTTCAAAGGGTAACAAATTGGGCACGCCAACCCGTCTTACATTCGGCCCTTTCAATCACTCATCTTTCATTCATCAATTGTGAATGTTACATTTACATAGAAAAAACATTGAATTCTGCCCTTCTATGACTCTATGTCATACATGATTTCATTCACACACCATTCAAGGCTAACTGAGAACAGCAACAATAAAAAAGCTATGCATTATAAAGGCATGGGGAAAATGCAAAAATCAATACTACACGACTCAGTAATAAGAATGGTATGGCACTTGTTATTGGCTATGTGGAATATACTGGCCTGCCAAAAGGGGACTGGCTGTGAGACACCACGAGCTGTCTTTCAAGACAACCTTTGTCTGCAATATGCCAACACCTGTAAAATATGGATAAACACCATCAGAGGCAATATGACATTAAAACTTAGTTGTCCAGAATGAAAGACTTGGAAGTAAGAATTGGCATGCCAGACACAAGGCACATCAGGAGAATAAAGGGCCTCATCAACCAACACAGACCTGGCACTATTAACCGCTGGACGCTGATGCATATGTTGTGGGTGGGAGGATCTGAGCACCTATGGACTTGCCCGGAGTGCGAGGATGATACCCCAACAGATGACTAACTAATTAACCACATCAAAACTAATAAGATCCTGTCATATCAACCCCTGTGGGTTATTTCTGGGCTCACTTTTATTATTTAACATAATGGTTGTGTTAATGCATGTATGTCATGTGATTTATGAATGCAGGATAAAACATAGAAGCTGAGCGAAAGAAAAACAAGTACAAATAAAAGTATACTCTTCAACCAAATGAACAGCAAAAAAAAAAAAACAGACACTCTGAATACTTTATTATAAAACTTAAATGTCACAATCCACTTGTAATTTAGTGTTCCAGTGTCATCATTGTGTAGCAGGTTTGTTACAGAACATAACTGTCATCTTGGCCAGTTGAAAAGTCTCCTATCTTTGTCCTATCTTTATTGGTTTCCATTTTGAGTTTCTTGGGATGCATAATGTGGTAGTATGGTTGTTGACTATGTTCTCAGTCCTTAGCAGCCTTTTAAGTTGCCAGTGTAACTGAGAACCCTACTTTGTGGTACTCTTGCTAACAGCAAGTGCACTCCAGAAATGCCCACTTAACCTGGTGGATACTTAGTCCCCAGATATGTGTTTACCATAGTATGGTGTGTTTCCCATTCCTCCATCGCAAGGAGGTGCAGTTGGGATTTTTCTGTCATCTAGTTTGGAATCATGATGGCATTTCTCAATCTCTCCAGTACTTTTAAAGGATTAGAATTATATCGTGTGTTGCTGGTGCCCATAATGGAAGCAAAGAATAGCAACACTGCAGCCTACCACGCATGTCGTAAGAGGCGACTAAGGAGGCTTGATGGTTCCGTCGCCCTGCTACTGAGTGAGTGCGTGGCGCATCACTGTGAGCTGTGAGTTTCGTGTGAAATGCTTTTGAATCTGCCCAAGTTTTTATTTTTTGGAATGTGACTGCATGTTCGGAGCGATGGCAGGTGGCTATGTCCCAGAGTTGACCAGTTTTTGCCTTATGCAGAAATGCGTGGCTGCTGGGCTTCTGGTTGACTGCCACTGCCATCGGTGATGAACTGTATTTTTGTGGACTGTGTAGGTGAACATCTAGGAAACATCCAGATAGGAAAATGACTGCCAATTCCACCAGAGATGAATTGGGTGTTTCGTGGGGGACTGGTGTGTTGACATTCTGGCGGCGGCATTATGCACAGTGTATCTGTGCGGGCTGTTGTTTGTCGAGACTCCTGTCTTTTCCACTTTTCACATTGGGCAGTAGGGAGCATTTTGTATGATATTCACTGGCACAGGAACGGACCATAATGGGGACGACCCGTTGCTGTGAAGTTGGAACTGCAACTAACTAACTAACTAACTAGAATTATGTAGCGATAGATATTACAAAATTTATATCATACTTATTATTTTCTAGCAGATTTTATATTCTTGCAATATTTTCTGTAATTGTAAAGTGTATTTTATTTATTGTTGTGTTTTTTCTTTCGCTCACTCACTTTGAATTCGGGCGTCAGCTTTCCTTATTACAAGAGTCCCTTGCCATCAGGCAAACCCACTCTTGACTTCTGAGATACTTGTAATTTACATCCCAAAGTCAAGGTCCAGAAGTCAACATTTTAGTCCAACTCTGAGCGTAGGGCTTGAACCTGCTACTTCGCAGTCAGGACACCGAAAGTTTAAGAGCGATCGCTCTATTCCTATTTTACAATTTTTCAGGTAAATTAGTTAACAGAATTTACCTGATGTATCCCATACTCTAAGGAGGTGTAGATGGCTAGCTTGCCTTCCTGTGTTGACCCAGTGGGCATGTGTTTGAATCAGTATGTTTGAAGTTCTTTTGTAATCAAATGTGCTTTCTGAACAATGATTGAATGCGCATGAATGGAAGTGTTAATTACAAGTGTTTTATATTAAATATACTATTTCTTAATATAGTGAGATGTTAGCAATTAGGCGGTTCCAGCCGGTCTTATGCAAACAGAAGGAGTTTGTGTTAAATTTAAATTACCGTGGGGATAACAAATGCTCCACATTCGAACAATATCTGTGGCTGTTTTAATGGTTCCAGCTCTCTGAGGAAATGCTAGACGGACATAAAAATCAGATTGCTACTGGTACCATTAGTATTGGGATTCTTCGCTGGCTGTTGCAGATGAGAACAGAGCACCGATGGAATGTTCCTAGTGCTGTGATGTCGGTTCTTGACTCAACTCAATTGTGTCACCTAAAGTATTATTCATTTATTCACTTCATGTGATAAATAACTCTCCAGTATGCACCTGACGAGATGCAGTGAAATATGCCAGACATTAAGTAGTGCAACATACTGTTTGAGGCTTCTGTGTTTAAGTTATCATTGAATGTTTCTCATACTTTGTATTTTACAGCTTTAAAGCATGAGAAGTCACAGCTAGTAGCCTGTGGGAGAAGTCACACAATTATATCAACAGGTAGGTGCCTTCTTTTGTGAGAAGTCTCACAATTATATTAACAGGTAGGCACCTTCTTTTGTGAGAAGTCATTCAATTATATCAACAGGTAGGCACCTTCTTTTAGGAGAAGTCATACAATTATATCAACAGGTAGGTGCTTTCTTTTGTGAGAAGTCATACAATTATATCAACAGGTAGGTGCTTTCTTTTGTGAGAAGTCATACAATTATATTAACAGGTAGGCACCTTCTTTTGTGAGAAGTCATACAATTATATTAACAGGTAGGTGCTTTCTTTTGTGAGAAGTCATACAATTATATCAACAGGTAGGCACCTTCTTTTGTGAGAAGTCATACAATTATATTAACAGGTAGGTGCTTTCTTTTGTGAGAAGTCATACAATTATATTAACAGGTAGGTGCTTTCTTTTGTGAGAAGTCATTCAATTATATTAACAGGTAGGTGCTTTCTTTTGTGAGAAGTCATACAATTATATTAACAGGTAGGTGCTTTCTTTTGTGAGAAGTCATACAATTATATCAACAGGTAGGCACCTTCTTTTGTGAGAAGTCATTCAATTATATCAACAGGTAGGCACCTTCTTTTGTGAGAAGTCATACAATTATATCAACAGGTAGGTGCTTTCTTTTGTGAGAAGTCATTCAATTATATTAACAGGTAGGTGCTTTCTTTTGTGAGAAGTCATTCAATTATATCAACAGGTAGGCACCTTCTTTTGTGAGAAGTCATACAATTATATCAACAGGTAGGTGCTTTCTTTTGTGAGAAGTCATACAATTATATCAACAGGTAGGCACCTTCTTTTGTGAGAAGTCACACAATTATATCAACAGGTAGGTGCTTTCTTTTGTGAGAAGTCATACAATTATATTAACAGGTAGGTGCTTTCTTTTGTGAGAAGTCATACAATTATATCAACAGGTAGGCACCTTCTTTTGTGAGAAGTCATACAATTATATTAACAGGTAGGTGCTTTCTTTTGTGAGAAGTCTCACAATTATATCAACAGGTAGGCACCTTCTTTTAGGAGAAGTCATACAATTATATCAATAGGTAGGTGCTTTCTTTTGTGAGAAGTCATACAATTATATCAACAGGTAGGCACCTTCTTTTAGGAGAAGTCATACAATTATATTAACAGGTAGGCGCCTTCTTTTGTGAGAAGTCATTCAATTATATCAACAGGTAGGCACCTTCTTTTGTGAGAAGTCATACAATTATATTAACAGGTAGGTGCTTTCTTTTGTGAGAAGTCATACAATTATATTAACAGGTAGGCGCCTTCTTTTAGGAGAAGTCATACAATTATGTTAACAAATAGGCTGTTAATTTTTTATTTCGCATTTGCTTGCTTTGACTCTAGCGTAGTCCATACACGTACTACAATACTAATATACTGGATATTTTTTGCGTGTAGATTACCACTGTCCCTCACCATCAGGCAAACCCACTCTGACTTCTGAGGTACTTGTAATTTACGTCCCCAAGTGAAGGACATGAAGTCAATTCATTTTAGTCCAACTGACCGGTGTAGGGGTTTAACCCACTACCTCGACATCAGCACACCAGAAGTTTAAGAGCAAGCGCTCTTGTCCATTCAGCCATGCTGACCTCCCTACCAGCTCTCATGATCCCTGGTGGAGAGTCTGGAGGAGTTGGGGATCACTGCCCATAGGATCAGGTACAAGACAGACATGTTATTTAAATGTTTCAAACCGACCATCTCACTTCTCTTACTTTAAAAATTCATCTCATTCATAGTTTAGGTATCCTTAACCAAACAGGGGTCAATGTTCTGCATTCTTTCATCTCAGGCGACGGACGGTCGTGTTGTTTTGTGTTCGTTAACTTTTTCGCGTAAGGGATGGATTTATTCATTTCTTGCGTGTAATTGGTGTGCCAGGATGTAAAACCAGGAGTTTCTACTCAAGATCTGCGCGGGTGCTACGGAGTTCGTGCATCGAGCGAAGCCATCCTTGAGTGAATTTTCAGCAGCGTGTGTGGTTCTCAATCAAAAGTCTGTGTTTACGTTTTTTCAACATGGCGGAACAACGTGTGTTTTCCGAACGATCAGCAGTCAACATACCGAAGCGGCGTGGTAGCCGCGCAGGGAAAAAGAAGCCAGGTAAGCGCGGTGGCTTGAGACGTTTTAGACTCAAGTGTCACCGTCTAGGACTCAGGAACATCCGTATTCTATATTGGAACTGTGCCAGTGTAAAACAACGGGGCTCTATTTTAGAAACCCTAGTTTACAGGAACGACATTGTAGCACTCCAGGAGACGAGACTGGGCGATCAGCTACTCCGAATTGCCGGCTTCAAATGTTTCTATAACAGACGACATCTGGGAACGGCGATTCTCGTTCGCGACAGCATGGTGGCGTCAGAGCTAGACATGTCCAGTTGGAACAGTGACGATATACAAATACAGGCGTTGAGAGTTCATTCCAGTATACCATTCGTGTTGGTTAATGTTTATGCCCGCAATGCGAGTGTGGACGCCCAGAAGTGGCAGTGCTTAAGTGGCATATTAGGCCACGAGAGAAATGTTATTTTCTGTGGTGACTTCAACGCTAAAGGCAGATCATGGGGAAACACTTCCTCCAATACACAAGGGGAGGAGCTCGAGACTGCACTGGAAACCATCGACCTGGTTTGTATCAACAGTGGCTGTGTCACCAGGACAGCAAGCCGTCCAGGCGATGAAGACAGTGCTATTGATCTGGCGCTAGTTTCACCTTCACTCACTACAGTGTGTAGATGGGGTGTCCTAGGACACCATGGCAGCGACCACCACCCATGCAGCATATTGGTGGAGAAAGGCAGAACCAGGCAGCACAAGCTAAAGGTAAAGACGTTCCAGTATGACAGTACAGGGCAAGATGTGGTGAGTAAAATAAGACGTGACAAGCGCAGAACGTTTCAGGGCAGGAAGAAAAGGAAAAAAAGCTGGGAGCAGCCACCGTGGTGGAGTTTCGAGGTGGAGAAGGCTTGGGTGGATAAGCGTAGTGCTGTAAGGAGATGGCAAAATGCCAAGAAGAACAGAGCTGGTCATCCTAGTCCCTGCTTGCACTTAGAAAGAGAGATGCACACAAAAGTAAGCTATTTCAAAAAACTGGTCACGGTGGTTAAAAGCGAAAAATGGGCAGAGGTGTGTCAAAGAGTAAGCACAGACAAGTCACTGAAATTGTTCTGGCGACTACATAAAAGCATGAGTGGTGTAGTCAAGAATAAGAGCATTTCTGACTTCCAAGGTGCTGACCTCATCTGGCAGAGGACTGACGAGGACAAGGGCAAAGCCCTCTTTGAACGCTACCTTGAGCAGAGCAACCAGACAGACATGGGAGGCCGGAATCTGGCCAAGGAGGTCACCTCAGACAGATGCAAGGCCCAGAACACTTCGGATGAAGACACAGTGACAGTGAAAGAAATCAAGGCTGTGCTTCGACGATCAAAAAACAGTGCTCCAGGTCCTGATGGCATAAGATACGACGACATAAATAGGTGTACCGACAATGAGCTAGAGAAACTAGCAGACATGTACAACAACAGTATAGGGAGTGCTAGCATCAAGGAGGAATGGTTACACAGCTATCTGATTCCCTTGCCGAAGCCTGACAAAGACCACAAGAAAATTCAGGGATATCGAATTATAACCATGCAGAATACAATAGGCAAGCTGCTGGAGAAGGTAATTGCCAGGAAAATATCAAGCCAACTAGAGAGGCAAGGTGTTTTCCCACCTACCCTGGGTGGGTACCGTCCAAAAAGAGAAACCTGGACCAATGCAGCAGTCTTTGCCCACGATGTCTATGAAGGTTTCCACTCAGGCACTGAAACCGTTGCTGCAGCGATTGATCTTGAGGACGCATACAACAGAGTACCACTGGATTTTTTAATGTTTCAGCTTCTTGAACTAAACGTAAGTCCATTCCTCCTTAGTTGGATCGCTGCAGCTCTCTTCCAACGGAAAGTAGTTTTTAGATGTGGCAGTTGGACTTCGGAACCAACAACAATATATCCTGGCCTACCACAGGGATCACCATTATCTCCGGTACTGTTCAACGCCTACACAGTGAGAATCACCAGTGAGCAGATCACTGGACCTGGCAGGACATTGTCATATGCCGATGATGTTTTAGTGTATCGTCAGGGTAAGGATAGAGAGGAGGTTGCTGTGGAACTACAAACCGAACTCAATCGCATAAGTACTTGGTGTGATGAAGCTGGGGCAATGGTCAACCCAACAAAGGCAACAGTGACTTGGTTCTCGTTGAATAATCATATTGTCAACAATCCAACACCAACTGTAATGCTGTGTTCAGAGACGGTGGAAAGAACGCAGGCAATGAATTACCTGGGGATACGGTTTGATCGAAGCCTTGCTTATAATGTGCACATAGACCAGGTGATAACAAAGGCCAAGCGGGGTTTGGCAGCGATGCGGGTGATGGCGGCAGCAAACTGTGAGCAGCGCCATCTATGTCTTCTGTACGAGGGGCTGGTCATGTCTGTTTTGGAGTATGCAATGGCAATCCTGACTGTCAGCCATAAGCAGATAGAAAGGATGGAAAGGATACAGAATGAAGCTATGCGCATTATTCTTGGATGTACAAGAGATACAGCATGCAGGGCGATGCGCTACCTTCTTGATTTTCCAACCATTGAAGAGAGAATGCAAGTTTGCAGGGCACGTGCCTACCTCAGAATTAACGCAAACACACAGCATCCACTGCATAGTGAAATTAGGAAGGTGAAGGGCAGCAGGTTAAAAAGAGGACGGTCGTGGATGGGTCAAGCCGAGGACATTCTTCAACAGGTGTGTTCACTTGAGGACTTAGAACCTGGCGAGGAGTGGGTGCAAGTGCCAACAGACTTCTGCACATCCTTTTCAGTTTGCATCCAACTAGATAGAAAATGCAGACAAGAAAATCCGGCTGCTGTTGAGGCTGAAGTACAAGCGTTGATTTTCGAGAATTCGCTAGACAGTGACGCGGTCATCTACACAGATGGGTCGGTCGTCCGACATGTGAGAAGCTCATGGGCCTTTACAGCTCGGGCCGGAGGGAGAATTGTGAAGGAGGACTCTGGTGCTTTCACTGAAACCACAAGTAGCCTGACCATGGAAGTCATGGCAGTAAGTAAAGCAATAACATGGCTCGAGACACAGACATTCACTAGGGCTTGTTTCCTTAGCGGCTCAATGAACATGATCAAGAGGATAGAGGAGGGGTCGATCCGAAGAGAATGGTTGCTGCCTCTGAAGCGGTCTCGGCTGGCAAATATTAGTTTCATCTTCGTGCCAGGGCATGCGGGAGTACAAGGAAATGAGCGGGCTGACAAGCTCGCAGGTGAGGCTACTGTTGAGGGCGGACGCGCCATGGACCAGGCTGACATTCTGAATGCTCTACGAGAAGTGAGACTTTTGCAAGAACCAAGTGATGACTGTGAATCTACAACAATGGCCAGACTGCGAGAGCAGCAAATTAAAAGAGGGGTGGCCAAACAAGAACACTACGCAGGAAGCCAAAGAAGATTGATAAACCAACACAGAACTGGCGTCGTTAGCCGCTACACGCTGCGGGATTTGCTGAGGAGGGGATCCGAGCACTTATGGACTGAATGGTCCGATGTGCAACGAGGATGATCTGTCGACTAACTAACTAACTAACTAACTATTCTTTCATCTGACATGTGTGCCCTTGCATGTGTGTGCACAAGCGTGTGTATGAATGCATATGTTTGCAGATATATGCATACATATGCACGAGTGTATGTTTATTTGGATATACACATGAGTATTCTACATTATTTTTTCATAGGTGTTTTCTTTCCCTCATTTTTGTTTACAATTTTAAACACCACAATTTCGTTCTGCCATTCCATATTTTTATCTCCCTGACTAAGGGCTATGTTTTTTTTTATTCATTGCAAATAAGGCTTACTTATCTGTGATTGTGATAGGTCAGTTTTCCACCTTAGTATTCTTATTATTTTGTTTAGTTGATAAAGTCTTTAGTCTAAACGTTGCTTGCATCCGTGTGTGTCTTTCCTTTCATTGAGTTTCTCAGTTAAATTTTGTGTTGAATTGAGTTCAGTCAAGAACCAATGTCACAGCAATTGGGACATTCCCATACATTCTCCTTACTCATCTTCAGCAGCCAGCGAAGAGTCCCAGATCTAATGGTACCTGCAATCTGATAATGTGTCCGTCTGGCCTTTCCTCGGAGTCCTGAGTGTCGGCCAGATCCTCTGGTCACTACCTGCTTATATTTCATATTAATTCTATCTCAGGAAGTTTATATTTTGTATTAATTCTATCACAAGCAGTTTATATTTTGTATTAATCCTGTCACAAGCAGTTTATATTTTGTATTAATTCTATCGCCGGTCTCCCTGGCCTAGGGGTTAGCAACTTTCTCCGTAATCCCGTTTATCCATGTGAGTAAACGCAGCTGCGGGAGAATCAGTAGCGGTTCTCGTCACGCCCGTTACTTACAGGATATGTGAGCCGGCCGCTCAGAAAGCAATGGCAAACTACTGAGCGTAATCTTGCCAAGAAATCAACAACAGCGGTAAAATGCTGGTGTTGACAGCAATGTCCTGTAATAGGATATGCAGTTGTAGACATGTTTCAAGAGAAAGAAAGAAGAAGAAGGATATGCACACAAAAAAATTATATCACACACAGTTTATATTTTGTATTAATCCTATCACAAGCAGTTTACATTTTGTATTAATTTTATCACAAGTAGTTTATATTTTGTATTCTATCGCAAGCAGTTTATTGGCTTCACCCTACCATCATCATCCAGTGGCCGATCCTGAGCAGAGTTTCACACCCATAAAGATCTGTCAACATTTTTCTCTGTTATAGGCCAGTGCTCTTTGTTATAGGCCAGTGCCCTGTCTCCTTACTATGTGTAAATTATCTATCAGATCTTGAATCCATCTACATTGTGGCCTTCCTCTTCTCCACTTCCTCATCATACTTCCTTCCATAATGATCTTTTCTAGATTTTCATGTCTGTTACATGTTCAAAATATTTCATTAAATATTTCATTTTCCTCATTTTTGTTGATCTTTATAACTAATTTTGTTCAGTGCTGACATCACACTTCATACACAATTGAGAAATTACCTATTTTCTTTCATGCAGAAGCAGGTCATATTTATTCCTTCGGAAGCAACTCTGAGGGGCAACTTGGCATCGCGGACGCACCTGACCAGTATACCCCCAGGCACATTGAATCTCTGGAAGCCACAAATTACAAAATGTTAACTGCAGGATCTGACAGCTCTATGGTGCTAACAGGTTTGTGTCTCTCACTTGCAAAATCTGCAGCAATAAATAAAATATAGTAACATATATTGTATCTGGTTGGGACAAGAACACAGAGCTGATCCACAACTCTGGTGTTCGTGCAAGATGGCATGACATCTCATGCTTACCGATATGGTACATGATGATGATGATTGCTGTATCTGGTTTCTTGAATGAGAGGTAGTCTTTCAGGTGAAGTGGTTACACTGCCTGTCTTGTGCTATGAAGGTTGTGGGTTCAATCCTGGACTACATCATTTGATTCATTAGTGCACTTTTCTCAGAGATTTGCTGGAGCTATGCAGTTTGTGCTCTGTGCGTTGTTTTCAGCATGTCACCCTGCAGAAAGAGACCAAGCCGTAAGGAATAAAACCCGGTGCCATGAAGACAGTCTTCTTGCTTTATAAACACTAAATCTTGAATGAGAGATTTTTATATCTTACATCATATAGAACTAGGTGTGTTGGTGTAATGGTTGTGACGTAACGATGACTGGCAAAAGCCCTGTGTGAGGTCTCATCATCTGCTACAAGAGGGAAAAACTGGTCACACATTCCTCCGTGCGCTCACTCAAGCCTGCAGAAATGTGATGGTCTGAACACTTCGCTTAGCCACAGCACGTCCTTGCTATGGGACTGTGTTTTTTTTTAAAAATCATTACATAGTAGACTCCTTCAAGAATATCGCTGTCCTCGTGGCTTGCATGGACCCCCAATCTTTCGCTAGCTCCTCTGCTTCATGCACCATCAGATCTTTGTATTTCATTAATAGGAATCATGATGCATGTCTTGGGATAAATCATGTGGATTAAATAATGGTACACCTCTTTTGCTATTTATGATGATGGTTGGGTTGTAGCATGCATAAATAATGAAAGGTTGAAATGAGTATCAAGCTTAATATTTCTTGACAAAACAATGCCAGATGATGGCATAACTGACCTACATTTCAGAAGCCTGAATTTTCTCATTTATTGTTTTCTACATTCCATCATTTTGAGGTATAATGGACCATCACTGATTGGCTTTAATGGTTTTCCAGTAGTTTCTGTCCTAAGCCTTTATTGTGCTTACTGTTGCCCTGCATTGTGACAGTATCATGTTTTTGTGTGTCCATCCATATCTTTGATGCCCTTTAGCTCTTTTTCCCTTCAATGTTTCCCTCCATTCTGGTTTTCAGTGGATTGTCATGATTGATGTGAACTTCTTATTTCCCTATTTTTTCCACCCAAGAAACTGGCTTCAGTCTTCTAAAGACTCACATTTCATGAGCCTGAATTTGGTCAGTTATGCCATCTTCTGTCATTGTTTGGTCAAGGTATATTAAGCTTGATACTCAGTTTTCCTTTAGGAGACCCCGGTTCAAATCCTCGGTAAGGTGTGGGATTTTTTTTCTATCGGGGGCAAAAAGAAAATCATATCTTGCACAGTTTGCAGCGACTGCACTAACCGGGCGGCCTTAATATTCCTTAGGCTTACACCACCCCCCCCCCCCCTCCCCCCACGCCATACACCGCAAGGTACTATATTGGCAGTAAATGACATATCAATTTCAACTATTTAGTGTAAGTCATTACTTTAATCTTCTTTATGTTATTTATAGGCTCAGGTAACCTCAACACCAAAGCACCAGACTCAAGAGTTAGAAATGATAGATACATACTTATGTTTTAACATAAAAATAGAAGTCTTGCAACCAATGAACCTAATCCTACTCACATTAACTTTTGCCCAGTCAAATGTTACTTATAATGTACCCATGTTTTAACATAAGAATACCCACCTTGTTATCTTTTGCTCAATCATAATGTTACCCATAACCTACTTGTGTTTTAACATAAAGACACCTACATTGTTACTTTTTACCCAGTTGTAATATTACCTGTCACCTACCAATATTTTAACCCTTTAGCGGGCAAAGTGTCCGGGAACATTTCTACCCCCGAACAGGCAAAACATTTGAAAGCGCCTGTGGCTATTATGCATTGTAAAAACACGATCTCTCGGCTTTCCGAGACTTCCGATTATCTAGTTTCGGTTTCGCTGATAGCTTGACTACCTGGCTGTCATTTGCAAGCATGTACTTTGAATTTGAACAGATTTTTAAAATAGTTTTTGTGGGTTTTACGCTTTATTTCAAAATGGATTTTGACGATTCTTCAAGTGCTAGCGGAGATTTTGCTGGGTTCAATTTAAGTGACATCGAAAGGCACAAAATTGAGTATTAATTGGAGCTAGATATCAGTGATCAGCATAACTTTGCGTTAGCAGTCGTAAGTCGGACTTTAAAGAAAGTGATTATGATTATTATTATGTTTTTATTATTATAATTATTATTATAATTATATATTATCATTATGAAATATGTTTGTAAATTGCCATATAGATGACTGACAATCACAAACAATATGTTGTATTTTGTAAATATTTATGTTCATGTGTGGATTAGTGGCATCATTCACATGAGTAAAATATTCTGCATGCTTTTCCCTTCCTTTTGCTGTTTATGTGACTAAAATGTGTTGACTAACAACTTATATGTGATATTTTTACTAACATAACCCAAAATTTTACCGTACCTCAAAATTTTTCTTGCCCGTTCAGGGCTAAAAAACGGACAAACGTCTGCCCGGTAAAGGGTTAACATTAAGATACCCATATTACATTTATTTTACTGAAAAGGTATTAAATAGATTTCAGCGTGGTCGCGAGGTTTAATGTGTTTGCTTATATACTTCTGGTGCATTGGAGCTACACAGTTTATCCCCTACACCGGTCATTTGGACTTAGAGTTGACTTCTTGTTCAGAAAGCAATGGCAAACTACTGAATGTGAAATTGTCTAGTAAATCAACCTGGGTTTGGGGTTGATTACAATGTCCTACAGAGGACATAACAACATTTCTTTGTATGTATTAAATGAGACAAGATTATCACAGAGATGTTGTAGTTGATCTACATTTCTAGAGGATGGCAGGCTGTTTGTCTGGGGTGGCAACTGAGGATGGGAAGCTTGGTCTGGGTGACGACCTCCAGAATGCAAGTGTCCCGGCACATCTGGAGTTTGAGCCATCCTGTTAGTTTGTGTGGCATGCGGCTACTATCATACAGCTGTCGTCACAGGTAAGTACAAACTGGGTTACTGTGTCTTACATTGACATATCCAGGTTCATCCCGCCTAAAATGGGTACGCACCACAGAATGTTTCGGAAAGTAAAGTTAGCCGGCTTGATACCAACTATACCCACTGAGTACTCAGTCTTCCTAGGATTCATAAGCCGCCAACCATCTCTAGAAAGGAGCTAGGGAAGTGTAGTAGCTAGTGCACTCACAAGTTGGTCCTGTGAATGCGGGTTCAAATCCCCATGAAGTGAGATTTCTTCATGGCCATGACTACGAAGTACCAAACAATTTTTCTGGGCGATAATTTGGCTGCCATAAAACTTATCACATGACTGACCCAGTGCCATTTGACACCACATCTCCAAATGCCACGATGATGTGGAAGCTAAGTTCTGTACCTGTTTCCATTTCGTTTCTGCGTCTTCTTTCCCTGGGTTTGAAAGGTAGTTTCTGGTCATATTACAAATATCTGCTTAACCAAGATCTCATAGGAGATCGATCCCAAGATATTAATTAATGTTGGCAGGTCTATGCGTTTGTGAGAATTGTATGGATTTTCAGCCCTGGTCTTGTGCCCTGGTCTTGCGGAAGTGCAGAAGAATGAACAGGCTGGTAGGCTGGCAGGGAATGCACCTCTCGGTAGTACATTACCTATGGAAAAGGGAGAGGTGGTCGGGCAGTCTGTGGGACCAGGTGGAGAAAGTGGTGGAACCTGTATGTGGAGAGAATGTTATGGCAGAGGATTGGCAGGGGTTTTGGATGATTCTCAAAACTGGTTGGGAAGTCCGGGAAAACTTTAAATCAGATGGCAGTTGGAACAATTAACAGTATGACTTTTCACTGGCTATTGAAAGAGGGGACCAGGTGAAACAAGTGGTAGAACAGACTGAGAACCTGTATGTGGAGAGAATTATTTGGCGGAGGTTCGGAACTGATTTTCAAAACTGAGAGGGAAGATCGGTAGAACTTTAAATCAGATGGCAGTTGGAACGATTAGCAGTATGACTCTTCGCTGGCTGTTGAAAGAGGGGACGGAGCATGTATGGGAATGTCCTAAGTGCGATGATGTTGTTTCTGAGATCAAATCAATCAAATCATGCGATATGGGAGTGAAGCCTGACCACCACATCAGTACTGTCTTCGAGGGCAAAAGAGGAGACATTAGGACCGAACTCATCATGGGAACAGTGAATTGAACGAACAAACAAACAAACTTTATTTTCAAAGGGTTAAGAATTGGTCATGCAGGCCCGTTTAACATTCTGCCTTTCTATCACCCTCTTTCATACATTATTTCATCCACACATCATTTGAGGCTAACAGAGAACAACAACAATATAAAAGATATCCATTATAAAGGCGTGGGGAGAATGTAAAAATCAATACTACATGACTCAATAATATTAATGAACGTTGTGGCAGTTATTAGCTATGGAGAATATACTGTTCTACCAAAATGGGACTGGGTGTTATACTAGGGTTTTATTATTATTATTATTATTATTATTATTATTATTAAGGGGGAAGGTACTGAGATAGTGTTAAAAAAATATGCGATTATATGTATAGGGATTGGTGATGTCTTTGATTTCCTGTGAAAGTTTGTTCTAGAACTAAGCTGCGGAGTATGCTAAGCTTGTTTTGTATAAGTCTATCATAGGCTTCGGAATGTGTAATATATTTAGTTGTTTTCTGTGTCTATTTTTATATTTAGTAGAGATACTTTGAGATGGCTGCTGCATCGTAGGACTGAGCATTCTTGGAAATACCCAATGTACAGAGATGTCGATCGTAATAACATAACGTAACATATGTGTTACAAATGAGAATAGTCAAGTGTCTAGTTATTGGCTTGTGATTCACAATCATAAAATGAGTTATGTTACACTGTTTCGTCAAGCCAGTGGCTCAGTGTAACGATTTCGACAAGTATTTATTCTGGTTTGCTTTCCCTAGTGTTTGACTAGACAGCAGGTTAGTGTCTCACTTCATCTGGTCCCTATCACTTTGCCTGTCCAACATGAGAGACCCTGGCATTAGCAACGCCACTATCGGCAGAGATCCTGGGGTCAATAAGAGCATGCTCCTCTACCACTTCAAAGTGGAGACAGGGTGAGACTTGTGATTATATAACATGGATTTGAACCCTAGCCACAAAAAGCGTAACCACTTGGCATGGAACTGTATTATTGTGCAGACCTGTTTGATATGTATAATTTGTTTTTGTGAAGCACTTGCTTATATAACATCATAGTAGTGTTTAGTTATTTACTTGTACCTTGTTTGCTTGCTAGAGAGAGAGAGAGAAAGAGAGATGGAGAAAATGAGAGTATGTATGTATAAGTAAACTTTTTAGTGAGTTTGTGATTGTGAGTGAGTATATCTGTTTTCAGAGAAGTTTGTATTTGTGTGTTATTGAGTAGGTGCATAACTGAGAGTTTGTGTAAATGATGTATGCAGGTATGCTTGTATGTGTTTATACATATGCCTGTGTATGTGTGTCTGGACGTCTGCCTGTCTCATAATATGGTAATGTGCATTGTTTATGTTCACAACTTTTATTTGACAGTTTTTTTTTTTTCTTATGTGAAAGTAACATTCACAATAAATAATTGATGTACGAAAGATGAGTGATTGGAAGGGCTGAATGTAAGACGGGCCCAATTTGTGACCCTTTGAAAATAAAGTTTGTTTGTACAATATTTACTTGTTATATTATTAACTTATTTATTTATTTCTCATTTCATTGGTTCATCATTGGCACCTTGCCGTCTTGACAGACGATAGTTTGTAAGGGATGGAGTTATTGCCTCTCCATAGCACAAAGCCTGGGCTAAAATATAGAGATCATGTGTTGCCGATGCAGCATGATCCCTCTCTCGGCCTGCCTAGTTCACTCCAGAGGAAAGGTAACACCTCCACATCTGGAACAAGACAAGCTGCAGAAGCTGCCGGATCAGCAAAGCAATGCTCTAATTGTCCGCCTGTCAGAGCTTCGATCCTAGACCAGCCGCCAACCAAGGCTTAGGGCCTGGTCTGCCCTGCCATGACACTTTGTCTTTAGGTTGCATTTCCTCGCACCAGGGTAAGGCTTGTACCCTCCCAATTGCGCTCTTCCGCCCGAAGCCGTTGGCACAATGTGGGGTGTCGGGTTTGGTAAGCGCCGCCCAACGTTCGGCGCTAACAGAAAGCAGGTAGTACCGTCTACTGTTATACGGTAGCTCAGTCATATCTGACTAAGACCTGACACAATATTTCTCATTTCTCATTTACTTACACATTATACTGATATCTTGTTTTGGCAGACGACGGCAAGTTGTATACGATGGGGGAGGCAGACGGAGGGAAGCTTGGTTTGCCTGATGATGTAGAAAATACAAAAGTGCCAAATCATGTCACTGCCATTCCAGACCCTGTCAAATGGGTGGCTTGTGGTAGCTCACACACTGTAGCCTTAACAGGTAACTGTTCTTTAATTTCTGGTCTGTTTTTAAGATTTATGAGTTTTGTTCACACTTAAGGACAAGATCATGTTTATTACGAGGCATGATCAAATGAAACCAATCCCAATGACTTTATTGCAAATATATGTAAGGTATATCAGCAGGTATGGCAGAATTAAACAAAGCAACAGTTAGGAAGCAAGCACGCACCTGGGCTTTGTCAGAAGAAGTCGCCCTAGGTGTTCAAATATGCATCCCACTCTTTAGGGAGACGAACAGTACCATCCATAAAAAAGCACTGGTTGCTGATTGAACCATTTGGTCACTGCAGTCATGACGTCTGCATTGACGTGGAATCAGTGTTCCTTTAGAGCTTTTTTAAGGGCCCGACCAAATGAAAGTCACATGGTGGCAGATCAGGACTGTAGGCTGGGTGTGGCAGAACATCCCACTCTTCCATGCTAATGATTATTGCATGTGAATGAGCATTTTTGTGTAGTGCAGATGTCACAGTGGTTTGGAAAGAATGATGATGGAAGCATGATTTCTGAAAGAAGACGCTCTTGTCAACCAGCAGAAAGATGACAGGACATTGCAGACACATTGGGCATGAACATGCATGAGACAGGTGATGTAGCAAGAGATTGGGAATCTTTTTGTCAGGCTTTGATGAAAGTGACGCTTTACAGTTGTCCCTACCATGTTGTAAGACTGACTGGTATCTCAGCTTTCCTTTGTCTCTTTCCAGTAATCTGATCAGCTGTCACATTATTTTTCTCACGTTCTCTTCTCATGATATAATCAAAGATTTTTTGCTGATGCCAGTGATCATTGTCGATTTGTTTTAGTTTCTTTCCAAGTAGTTAAACTGCTTATTTTGTCTCAGAAACAGCATTGTGTCTTGGATAATGAAATACTTTGGCAAAACTAAACATTACGTGCCTTAGACACAACAGTAATGGAAGGCATGTTTCTGGAAGAAGAGGCAGTGGGTGAAGGTGATTGCAGGACATGAAAGGAACCAGGGATGCAAATGCATGAGGTTAGGGAATTGGTGAAAGATTGAGTTGTTTCAGCTGCTGTGATGAGAGTAGCATTCAACAAAGGACTCGCTGCATGAAAATGATGGGTTGTTTTTAACATCTTCTTCTTCTTCTTCTTCTTCTTCTTCTTCTTCTTCTTCTTCTTCTTCTTCTTCTTCTTCTTCTTCTTCTTCTTCTTCTTCAGCATTCCGAGCCATTGAGGTTCTTTGCTGCAGATACAATCCATCTCCATTCGTCTCTCTGGTGGACCTTCTCTTGCCAGTTGTTGATTCCAAGTGCTTGTAGGTCTGTATATATATTATCTCTCCACCATCTTCTTGGTTTACCTCGGGGTCTACGGTCATTTATTTCTTGAGCGTAAGCGAGTTTTGTTTCCCTATTATCTTCCATTCTTTCTATATGCCCCAGCCATTGCAGTCTATTAGCCTTCATGATACCAGTGATTAGCGGGGACATAAACAGATCATAAATGTCTTTGTTGCTTCTTCTTTTCCACTCTCCACTGTATGTATCCCTAATGGGCCCAAAGATCCGTCTTAAGACTTTGTTCTCAAAGGTTTGTAACAAGGCTTCGACGCCTTTAGTTGTACTCCAGGTTTCAGAGCCATACAGCACAACTGGTCTGATCACTGTTTTGTAAATTGTGATCTTGGTGTTACGAGATAGTACCTTTGATTTTAGCAGATGGTGTAGTGCATAGTATATCTTATTTCCAGAGTTGATTCTAGCTTGTATTTTTTCCCTTATGATGTTGGAGCAGTTGAAGATTATACCCAGGTATTTGTATGTTGCCGTTCTTTTAATGGTCATATTATCTATTTGTATGTGGCCAGAGTTTTTAGCCGTTCCTTCTCTTGAAATTACCATCATTTAACATCCTTCTGTAAACTTACATTTCTGTGGCATCCACAGGGATCTTCATTGTTGTTTGTTAATCAACAAGAATTGACTGGTATATTGTTTGTTTCTGCTTGCTCACTTTGAACTTGTGCATTGTCCATACATATGCTACTACTTCTAGTATCACTGGACTGAATTTTCAGTGTGGATTAGCTTTTCCTATTACCAGTGTCCCTCGCTATCAGGCAAACCCACTCCGACTTCAGGGGTATTTGTAATTTAAGCCCTCAAGTTAAGGATGAGAAGTCAACATTTTAGTCCAACTGACCGGTGTAGGTAGGGGTTGAACACGCTACCTCAGCATCAGCACACCTGAAGTATAAGAGAAAGTCTATTATTCATTCGACCTTGCTAACCTCCAACAGATGTATGCTAAAACATGTCCATTGTAACATGCAAGAATTCTTTGCAACTTCTAATGTTAAGGATCCGGATCCTCGCCGATGCTACAGAGTTCGTGCACTGAGCTGAGATTATCCGGACTCAGGCTTGAGTTAGGAGTAGAACAGAGCACTTATGGGTTATACCTGTGTGCCGTGATGTTGATCTGTCGACTAAACTAAACTAAACTAATGTTAAGGATTTGTTACCTTTATTGTTCTACATTTTATAAAATGCTTGGCATATTGTGTTCTTTATTCCTGTGCTACATTTTCCATCTTGTGTTTTTCATGTACCTAAATATTGTAATTTCTTGGTAAGTGCTTAATTAGTTTTGTCATCGTGCTGCAGGTCCTATGTGGACCGTCACTGTCATGCAGACCCAACAGGAAGACTCTCCATCTGTCGCCAGCTGACCTGCCTCATGTCATGTTTATGCCAATAGTTTCTTTTATGCCCTGTGTCCACCTTCATGTTAATGAACTGTAATCTTTTCTTCCAGAAACTATGCCTTCCGTTACTTTTTTCTAAGTCACTGTCACGTTTCGTATGGTTGAAGTATTTAAGAAATTAGTTACTTTAAACAGAAAGCCACAAGCAGTAGTTGCACTATTCATTGCCTGGCATATTTCACTGGTAAATTGCGGCCATGAAGTTAAAAAAAAAAAGACATTTTGTATTGTTTTTGATGAACAATATGCGGTTGCTAAACAATACAGAGGCTTTAGCAGTTAGGCGGTTCCAATCAATTTTGTGCAGATAGAAACACTTCATTTCAAATGTGCGACTACCATGGGGATAACAATATCTCCACATTCAAATAATAACAATAGCTGTGTTTTAAGTATTTCAGACAAATATAACTCTTCAGTACGCACCTGATGAATGAGATGCAGCAAAATATGCCAGGCAATAAATCATGCAACCTACTGTTTGTGTTTTCTGTGTTTAAGAAATTAGTATCACCGGCTGCACTGTAATTTTACATTTGGGCACAATATAATGGTTTTAAACATTCATCAGCTTATTGAAAGCTTGCATGAGAATGTCCAATGTGCATAACATAACATATTGAAAGTAACATTCTAGCGTGATTAAATGCTTCTCATTGGAACCTTACATTCAACAGAATTTGGAGAATGTTATGTGTTTGGTGAAGGAGAGAATGGGCAGCTAGGTCTGGGCACAGACTTGTTATCAACATCTACGCCAACACTTTTACAGCTGCCATTCAAAGTAGCAAGGGTATTTTGTGGCCAGGATTTCACAGCATTAATATCAGGTCAGTAGAATGATGTATGATTGTGTAATAAATCACTATCATTGTATGTAAGAAGGAGTGTGCTGAAATGCTATATAGAACCTATTTTGCTGTATGGCAGTGAATCTTGGAATGTAAAGGAACAAATTAGGAAGGCCTTGGAAGCAACAGAGATGTGGTTCCTGAGACAAATGTTGTGAATTTCTTGGACTGCCAGAGTAACTAACAATTATTGCCTAAAAGAGGCTAATGAAACTAGAACATTATATACAACAATAAGAAAGAGACAAACAGCTTTCTTTGGTCATGTGATCAGAAGAGAGGCATTAAAGAGCTTTATGACAACTGGAAAGATCAAGGTGAAGATGGGCAGACCAAGAGAAATGATGCTGGATGGATTGAGATGTGGGATGGAGGAATATCATCAGCAGAGTTGATCCAGAACACCAAAGACCAATGAACGAACGAAAGTCTTTATTTTCAAAGGGTTAAGAATTGGGCACGCAGGCCTGTCTGACATTCTGCCCTTCATGAGCTGTGGAGAGACATGAATGCCTATGCCAGCTGGCAGGGCACTTGATGATGATGATGAAGTAAAATGATAGTGTTGATTGATGCCTTTAGACAGGCTGTTATTTGTTATTTTCAAAATAAGTATTTTACAAAATCTGCCAAGAATGACTGCAGAAAATAAAACTGATGTTTCAGCCGTTGATCTACAGCTGTTCAATACAGGTTGTACTTCCTAGTTGGTTTCATTTGCTTAAATAAATATAGATTTAGGTGAAGAGAATGTATATAGTCATTTGAGATGTGATGTTATTAAATTACAAGAACCAGCAAGATTGAAAAATTTACAAGTGAACAAGTTCTAGTAAATAAAATAGAACAAAGAAGAATTCTTCAAGTAAGTAAAAAGTGAAGACTTATGGCTTGTTACACTTTAAGACATAAAGAAACTTCAAGATAGTATGAAGGGTGAGGTACTGGAGAAAAGAAGAAGTTCATCTGCATGAAAAAGGTATTCCCAGTAAGCACAAGTCATATGTTCACAATGATTACGTCCCGGCCCTTTTTATGCAGCAGTACAAATACCTAATCTTCTTCAGAAAAGGGCCAGCTGTACACATTCGGTGATGGGAGGTATGGCAAGCTAGGTCATGGCTCAGACCAGTTCTCCAATCTCTACAAACCAAGTCATTGTAAGCGGTTTTCTCACTTCACAGTTGAGAAGGTGAGTTTTATTATGCTGGATGCTTTCATTAAATTGTATGAGTCTTTATCATTAAATGTACTCCATGTTTGCATAATATTTTGTGGGTGCTTACTACTAAATATGTCATTGTAAACAGATTTGATGTTATTGCATCATCAGCAAAATTAGTGGTGCGCAGAATTCTAAAAACACAGTGAAGTGTTAACATGAAGTGCTGTGCCATCGTCATGTTGCAGATCCGTTGTAGAACACCACACTTATCATGGCCTCCTGCCATTTGTCCTCATGCGCGAGGTGTCTGCATTTTGACTTCATGCACCCTCTGCCATATATGCAGAGCATCACTCTCATCACAATCAGCTGAAAAGGTTCTCGTTCCTTCACCAGTTCTCTTGCCTCATGCATGTTCATGCCCAGGATTTCTTTATGTTCTATGTCCGTAGTTGTGTTGATCGACCCCAGCCTTTTACATCTGTCTCTCTCTTTCTGTCTGTCTCTCTCTTTCTGTCTGTCTCTCTCTTTCTGTCTGTCTCTCTCTTTCTCTCTCTCTTTCTGTCTCTCTCTCTCTTTCCTTCTTTCTCCCTCTCTCTTCTCTCTCTCTGTCTTTCTTTCTCTCTCCCTCTCTTTCTGTCTCTCTCTCTCTCCCTATCTTTCTGTCTCTTTCTTTTTTTTCTCTCGCTCCCTCTCTTTATCTCTCTCTCTCTTCTCTCTCTTTCTCTCTCTCTCTTTCTCTCTCTTTTTCTCTCTCCCCCCCTCTTTTTCTCTCTCTCCCCCTCTCTTTCTCTCTCTCCCCCTCTTTTTCTCTCTCTCTCCCCCTCTTTTTCTCTCTCTCCCCTCTCTTTCTTTCTCTTTCTCTTCCTTTCTTTCTTTCTTTCTCTCACTCCCTCTCTATTTCTCTCTCTTTTTCTTTATCTCTCTCTTTCTCTCTCTATCTTTCTTTCTTTCTCTCTTTTTCTCTCTCTCATTGTGTTGGTGGATGTGTGTGTGTGTTTTATGAGAGAGAGAGAAAGAGAGAGAGAGAATGGGTTAAGAAAAACAAATTAATGAATGAACTTTATTTTCAAAGGTTTAGAATTAAGCATGCAGGCCTGATTAACATTCTGCCCTTCTTACCTTGCATTCTTTATTTCATTTGTACATTACTTATAAGAAGAGAAACAAGGAGAGAGAGTTCACATTTATTATGAGTTAACAAATATCTGCTATAGTATAAAGTACCACACATTGTGTCTTCAGGTAGCATGTCTCACACCACATGCCCAATGTGTCTTAAGGCATATATAAAAGTTCTGGACTTTACTTCCAGGTAGCGTGTGGTGGCTGCCATATGATTGTGACGGCAAAGGTGAAGATTCGTGACAGAAACATTGAGAGTGAAGATGAGGCTGATGAGTTATCTGATACCCTCAGCAAGTCAGAAGAGTCGCCTTCCTTGACCAGGTCGCTGTCGGCCCGAGAGAGGAGACGTAATGAATTACAGGTCTTTGTTTGTTGTATTTGTAAATAATTGTGGGAAGTCACATTTTATATAGAAAAGTTGCATAGATTTTAATTCTAATGCTGCTGATAAGCAGTTAGGCCTTTACAATTCCACGTATCATTCACCTAAACATTTAGTGTGTGGCTCTCACACCAACGGTGTAGGTGACAGTCGGACAGCACTAACATCAGCTAAATATCTTGTATTTATTTTGTTTATCTGGTTGTATCGGTGTATGTTTGTTGTTTGTGTGCTAATAAAGGCTGTAGCCACAACACCCATGTTGCCATGTGTGATCATGTTTTAGTCAAGCCTACCAGTTCAACTTCTTGTTTTCATTGATTTACTCATTCTACGAGGGGGCTTCAAATACAAACCTTAAAAGTGTGATAGAAATTACAATTACCATGCTGTTGTCTTGTAACCTGTCAATATTGTTGTTAAGGATGTCAAGAGTGTTAAGCACATGACATTGTCAGATTCCTTGCATTCAGCAAGTACACAGGCTCGTATCTACCGACAGATATGAAACACAACACGGTCACAAAATGACTTTACGTGAAAAGTGACAACTTACGATTCAAACATTTTATTCTCGCTGCTCATTCGTCACAACAATTACATACATTGCACAATTACAACAGCGATGTTACAATACAATCAGTGAATATATATAAATACAATACAACTCACAATCCTACAACCCAGGCGCACGGTCTCCTATTCACACAGGCGTTCTATCTATACGCTTTCATACACGCAAGCGGAGCACCATTCAAACGTCCGTCCTGTACCATAAACCCCAGCCATCTGAAGGTTAACTACTGTGGGCACACGCTATTCGGAGTGGTGTCCCTTCGTGGACTACATGTTCCACGCTTACACCAACTGACCCTCTCTGTCACATCGTGGTTACTATTGCTCATAGTTTGAATCTGGCCCTAATAGCCAGGCGCCGTTAAAGACGACGCAGGCATAACTGGCGGGGAGATTATGACAGACATCATGGTGCAGAGAACATGGTAACATCATAAAGGCAGTTTAAAAATGACCACCCCACTTTGGACATGCACCAATGAGGAGTAGCTTTCTGTTATTCTGTTTTATTAATCAGTCAAGGGATGGAACCTATAGAAATTCATCTGCGAATGAAGGACCAGTATAGTGATGTATGCCTGTCAGTCCAGCTAGTGTATGAGTGGCGTTGGACATTTCAAAACGGCATGACTTCTGTGACACTGTTCACGACCGGGTCAGGCACACCGAGTAGAAACCCCAGAGCATTTTTGTCTACAGAAATCCAAGCATTTTATCGACGCTGAAGGACTTGCAATGAACACAGTGGTGACTACATTGAAAAATGATACATTTGTTCTTTTTCAGAATATATTCACAAAAACATTTAAGGTTTTCATTCGAAGCCCCCTCTTACTAATACTGTAAGGGAAGAAATCTTAGTACTGGAAGTCTGGACATTTTGAGAAATCTTACAAAATAAAACTGGATAGTTAGACATATATACATAGGCAGAAACATGAGAGAGAGAGAGAGAAAGAGTAGAGAGAGAGAGAGATAGAAAGACAAACACCCACTCCCATTCAGGCATACACACGCAGACATACAGTAGTACCAACAATTATACAAATACATTACCAAACACATACACAAACTGTAGCACAGTTGGGAGCTGCAGTGGCTAGATGCTCACCTGATGGACATGGGTTCAAATCTGCATCAGGATATCAGCATGGACGAGTGGAAAAGAACGCTCGTTCTTAAACTTCCAGTGTGCTAATTCTGAGGTAGCAAGTTCAACCCCCACACCGGACAGTTGGACTAAAACGTTGATTTCTCATCATTAACTTGGGAACGTAAATTACAAGTACCTCTGAAGTTGGAGTGGGTTCGTCTGATGGCGAGAGACACTGGTAATGGAGAAAACTAATCAACATACAAAAATCAGTCCAGTATACTAGAAGTAGTAGTACGTCTATGGACTACACCTGAATGTTTATTGTTTATTTTGCCTTTAATGGCTTTCATGTTTGAAGCAAAGAAGACACACATGATTTCATGTCAGGCAAGCAGGAAAGATCAAGAATCCTAAACTGTTGCATGCCTCTTTTATGTTGCAGAAATCTTACTCCAGCTTGAGCCAGACTCTCCCTGCCCTTACAGCTGTCAAGGGATTGTCTTCTCTCAATGCTACCATGCCAGTTCTGAAGTCTTCCCAGCCAAAGATCAATGGCCACCCACTGAATAAAACAGTAGTACCAAAACTTCACAACATTCCTAATGGTAATTTGATTTTTGTTTATTGTTCCTTCTTTTTTCTTCTAATTTGTGATTTATGTTTGCTTCTTCTGTGTTCTGTGATTTATGTTTGCTTCTCCTTTTTCCTAGTTTGTAATATATGTTTGCTTCTTCTTTCTTCTAGTTTCTAATTTATGTTTGTTCTTCTTTGTTCTAATTTGTGATTTATGTTTGCTTCTTCTTTGTTCTAATTTGTGATTTATGTTTGCTGTTCATTCTTCTTTGTTATAATATGTAATTTATGTTTGGTTTACCTTCTTCTTTGTTCTTGTTTCCCACTGAATAAAGCAATAGTACTAAAATGTAGCAACATTTCTAATGGTAATTTGTGATTCATGTTTCCTGTACCATCTTCTCTATTCTTGTATTGAGAAGAACACATCACACCTGGTTATATACCTCACTAGTTCAGAAGTCGTTATGTCTGTGGCGGGACGGTCAAAAATGGAAGACTATGAAGGCAGAACTTCGTACACTCGATCAGACCGACAGTTTCAAGAAACTTTTGGCTCATAGATAAGTATATAATATAGGTAGAATGATCCCCCATAGATGTGACACTGGGATGCTAGTCGAGTAGCAAGAGTCCAGAAAATAAGTTTATTACTGAGGATGGAGATATTATACAAAAAAGACTAAGTATCCTTCCGCTCATACTCTTGCAGGAAAGTACTAAATAAATTATTAAGTTGCATGTCCTTCACAGGACGTAGCAGTAAATCCCAGCATTTTCACTGTTCGTGATTCCTGGGCAAATTTTACGTTCAGTAGTCTGCCATTGCTTTCTGAACAATCAGCTCCTATACCTTTTTTTAAAAAAAAACCAGCACCGCTGTGTTTCGAACCTGGGTATACGGGCTCACAAACCGCGTTCGCAAGCCACAGAGACCGGTGAAATAGACTAAATAAAGCCCTTAGGAAAATAGCAACAACAAGGAGAATAAAGAGTATCCTCTAGACTCTTTTACTCCAAATCCTCTCTCACAGAACATAAAAATCTGAATAAGTAATATAAGTCACAAAAGTAAAGCGTAAATATGAAAACGGATGGAATGGTATTGTGTGACTGGCTCGTATCTAGAGCAACAACAAATAATTAGTCTCATCCTTCGGGAGAGTCAATATGTTTGTGGTACCAGTGGATCATGTCATAGGGCAGAGTCGCCTGATGAAACTTGTAGAAGTCTCTGGTTCTTCTGGAGTGAACTACTGGAAATTTGTCACACCATAGGATGATCAGAACTTGGTGGTGAACAGTGGAGAAGGTTTAGCATCATAAGGTGAATTGTGTTGCACTGCCTCTTCAAGCCTGTGGCTCAGTACTTCTGACTCATCATAAGGTGAATTGTGTTGCACTGCCTCTTCAAGCCTGTGACTCAGTACTTCTGACTCATCATAAGGTGAATTGTGTTGCGCTGCCTCTTCAAGCCTGTGGCTCAGTACTTCTGACTCATCATAAGATGAATTGTGTTGCACTGCCTCTTCAAGCCTGTGGCTCAGTACTTCTGACTCATCATAAGATGAATTGTGTTGCACTGCCTCTTCAAGCCTGTGGCTCAGTACTTCTGACTCATCAAGCCTGTGGCTCAGCACTTCTGACTCATCATAAGATGAATTGTGTTGCGCTGCCTCTTCAAGCCTGTGGCTCAGTGCTTCTGACTCATCATAAGATGAATTGTGTTGCGCTGCCTCTTCAAGCCTGTGGCTCAGTCTTCTGACTCATCAAGCCTGTGGCTCGGTGCATCTGACCTCGTCAAGCCCGTGGCTCAGTACATCCGACTTCGTCAAGCATTTGTTGGGCTTGCTTTCCCTAGCCTTTGACTGTCCCTAATCTACCTACAAGGCAGCTGGATTGTAGGGTTTCAGTACATTCACAGCTATTACCATCCCAAAGTTGTGTCGATCGAGATGGATGAATGAAATGAATCCTCATATAATTCAGCAAATGAAAATTACAGTATTTTATTGTATTTTTGTAAGGTTCAAATTGGTTTATTAAAGTCTGTTTAGAATACCCAAAAACAGAAAGTGTAAAGAAAGAAAATCACTATAATTTAAAAAAAAAAAGTTGGTTACATATCTTTACAGGACATTGCATTCAACCCCAGCACTTATTGAGTATTTATGATTTACTAGACAGTGTAACTTTCAGTAGTTTGCCATTGTTTTCATACCTTCAAAATCAATGCAAAGCAATCTGCTTCAAAATTGTCTGTGGGTGATTTTGAAGAGTCAACTGGGAATGTGAGGGAGCTGTGAAACTGTGTTTCACTAACCCCTAAGCAACAGGTGCAGGTACTATAGTAATAAAATAAATCTGATCTAAGGCTACCAGCTTCTTCAGTAGCAATAAAGATAATAATCTTGTGACTTAATCTTCTAGAAGCCAGAAATATGGGGATGGCAATTTTACTTAATTTGAACATGATTTTGTGCAGTGAATAATATCAAAATAGAATTGGGAATTCCACTGTAGGTAAACTTAGAAAAGTTGGTCCTGATTTATTCATAAATAAACGATTTTTCCCTCCTCATTAATTTAAAAATCCGCTAACTGACTCATGCATGCATTATGTAGGTAAGTGTGTATACATGTATGTATGCACAAACGAATGTGTGCATGTATGTGCCACATATCAGTCACTGACACACAGCAGACTGAGAAAGGCTGAAGGGAGCTTCCCTAAAAGATGCACCGAATGGTACAATTATAGAGTGCGCAGGGAAACTAAGGAGATGCGTCAGACGTCAACAAAAGATTACGCGGTGATTATGCCTCGATGTGCGATCCCTCTCAATTATAAGAATCCACCCGAGGTATTGTTGAAATTTGGCTCGCCTCCGGAGTAAACAAAACACTCAACGTCAAACTGAAGTTGGCAACGAAAATTCACAGATGCGGCTCTAACGATAAGGCATTAAAATACACCTGTTTATTTGGTGTCTCAATAATGTTGCAATACACAATTCTTCGTCTCTATAGGGTGTCCCTAAGACAGGATTGGCACCTATTACGAGCAGCTCGAATTGCCATGCTCATATGTCCTTAACCTCTACCTCAGCGCTCATTCTGGTTTTCATTCCTGTGTTCGTTTGTTCCGTGTCAGTATCCTCCAGCTACATTTATCTCACTCCTGGGTCCATGGTCTTTCGATCCCAGCAAGTGACTCCTCCCGTTGTCCACTTGAATATGAGCTACACCTGCATAAGAATATCCAATCTGGTCCACGACTTTTACTCCTCAGAATATCCACACACGCCCGAATCCCAAGACGGTGTCACCGCGTAATCTTTTGTTGACGTCTGACGCATCTCCTTAGTTTCCCTGCGCACTCTATAATTGTACCATTCGGTGCATCTTTTAGGGAAGCTCCCTTCAGCCTTTCTCAGTCTGCTGTGTGTCAGTGACTTATATGTGGCATTATGCATGTTTTTATGTATGTATGTGTCCATAATGTCTCATAATGTTTAAATATGAAATTCATTTTACAATATTTGTTTCTTTTTTTCTCCATTGCAAATGTAACATTCATGGTAGATAATTTGTGTGGCAAAGATGAGTGATTAGAAGAGCAGATTGTAAAATTTGTGATCCTTTGACAATAAAGTGTTTATTTGTAGGTCCAAAGCCACAAAACTCTTTCCCTGTGATGTTTCAGGTAAAGCATCTCATATTAACAGTTCTGCAGAGTCAGGGGATGAGGAGGAGGAGGAGAGTGAAGATCAGAAGGTAGGAAAATATTATTACATAAATTACTAAATTTTTTATAATATTGAGCAAACTGCCTCTTTCATAAATGTCACAACATGTATGGTGCTATCAGAATATGACAAGAACTGGATGTTTTGAAAAACTGACAAATGAACAAGTTCTGGAAAATATAACAAAACAAAGAGGACTGAAAAACTGAAGGCTGTCATGGCTTGATGCAAAATACTGGGAACAAAGGAAGGGATTGGTCAAGGACAACATTTGGGGAGCAGACATGCATAGATCGGTCAGTGCAGACATTTACAGATCAATCAGTGCAGACATGCACAGATCAGTCAATGCAGACATGTGCGTAATTTAAGAGAACGGCAGAAGGCGGACCACTCAGGAATGGAATTTTCAGGACACACCACTGCTAGCCCAAGAGCAGAAATACTTCATCATGATGATGGTTAACTGTTAAATAATTTGTAATGATATGCTCAACATTCACTGGATTCAACCTGGAACTTTTCATATTAGAGGCATATTTCATACTTCTAAGTCAGTCTGCCTCTTTGGAAGTGGCAGAAATACCTGTTGAATTTATATGCTCTGAAACACACACCTACCACAACATGTTGATGTCTGGACGCTTAAGTGATTTACTGATATTTTTCATAAGTTACTGATATGTTGTCCTAATTTACTTATATTTATATATTTAATATATTTATATTAATTTACTGATATGTCCTAATTTACTGATATTTTGTCCTAATTTACTGATAATTTGTCCTAATTTACTGATATTTTATCCTGCAGTATTGATAATTTATTCCCATTTTGTTCATGTTTTTTTTTTTAATTTTGCCAGTAGCATGCAGTCATAAATATTTGGACATTTTTTAAAACTTTTATGCAAGATTATAACAAATGCAGCTCTTTTTTATTATGTTCTGACGCATAACAATATTTTGCTGCTTTTATCCTTATTTGTAGTTTTGCTTAATACAATACAAATTTATTTTTATTTGCACTTGCTCGCTTTGAACTCAAGTGTAGTCCATACACACCACTTCTAGTAGTGCTGGACTGAATTTTCTGTGTGGATTAGCTTTCCCTATTACCAGTGTCCCTCGCCATCAGGCGAACCCACTCCGACTTCAGAGGTATCTGAATACATAAATTAACATAGTTTTATTTTGTCTTCTATTAGTGATTTTACAAACATTGTTTTTTGGGTAACTTTTGAATACTTTTATGAAAGTTACATTAATCCCATCTGGCATGTAGTGAAGTGTAATATACAGATATTCGTTTTTCTTTTCTTTTTATGATGAAATCTGGCTTTCATCCTCATCAGCCCACCAAGCCAACTCTCCCCATGGCGTCTCCTCGCCGACAGCCTCCGCAGTTGAAGGTAGAGTTTTTATATGTTTGTTTGTGTGTTTGCAGCTTGTGCTGTTAACTGTGTAACTAAAATTTCCTCTGGTCTCTGGGTAGTGAAATCGGACGCCCGTGTGTATTGTTGCACACGTAAAACATCCCTTGGCAGTTGGAAATCGAAAAAGAGTAGTCTAATGGCACTGCCTGGGCAAAACTTTGAGTTAAAAATCTACCCAAAGTATTTCAGGATCCTCGCTGGTGCTACGGAGTTCGTGCACTGAGCTGAGATTCTCCGGACTCAGGCTTGAGTTAGGAGTAGAACGGAGCACTTATGGGTTACACCCGTGTGTCGTGATGTTGATCTGTCGACTAAACTAAACTAAACTAAACTAAAAACTAACTATATAACTAACTATGGTATGTTTGCATGCAAGTATTTGATGATTAAAACCAGTGTTTTGTGTGTGTGGAGTAGGCATGTTTTTAAAGTGCACCACTCCAGGACTGTTTTAGACTTAATTCTTTCTGTCCTTCACAATGCAACATTTATGAATGGCTATTATTCTTGTGTACCCGTCATGTTTGATTGGCTATTGTTTGAATGTGCCAATCAGTATGTCAGGTGTGATTGGCTATCCTTTTGTGTGTGTTGATCAACATGTCTTATGTGATTGGCTATTCTTCATGTGTACCCATCAACATGTCATGTGTGATTGGCTATTCTTCTTGTGTGTCAGTCAGCATGTAATTTATGATTGCCTATTCTTCATGTGTACCATTCAGCTTGTCATGTGTGATTGGCTATTCTTCTTGTGTGTCAGTCAGCATGTAATGTGTGATTAGCTATTCTTCAAATGTGCTAATCAACATGTCATGTATGATTGGCTATTCTTCATGTGTACCTATCAACATGTCATGTGTGATTGGCTATTCTTCAAATGTGCTAATAAACATCTCATGTGTGATTGGCTATTCTTCGTGTGTACCTATCAACATGTCATGTGTGATTGGCTATTCTTCAAATGTGCTAATAAACATCTCATGTGTGATTGGCTATTCTTCCTGTATACCAATAAATGTGTCATGTGTGATTGGCTATTCTTCGTGTATACCAATCGATGTGACATGTGTGATTGGCTATTCTTCGTGTATACCAATCGATGTGACATGTGTGATTGTTCTCATGTTTCATCAGAGCTTTCTAAGAAAACTGACAAAGTATTTGTTTTGCTTGATATACTATGTTTGTAGCTTATATTTCATGTATTCAAACATGTTTTTAGCATATGCATAACATTGTGGTTATTGTTGTTAAATGGTTAATATGTGGTATATTTATTCTTGCACAGTATTGCAAACACATAAGACAGCATACATCCTTGGTTTAGTTCCCCGTGATAGCTGTGGCCATAATCTGCCGTATCATTCCACTCTGTATATTTACATCAAATATGAATACTTGCAAGGCCTTATTTTATATTCCTCAAGGGATATTTATTGTAAGATGGTGATTTATATAAAGCTTTGCCCCTTAAGATAGGGATTTACTTATTGCTTTGCCTCATAAGTTAGTGATTTACTTAAAGCTTTGCCTCGTAAGATATTGATTTATGTGAAGCTTTGCCTCTTTGGGATACACATGCGACTTCAGCACGGTACTTTTTAAGATAGGGGTTGCCTTACCCCTTCAGCACGAACTATAGAGCTTTTGTTGTGGGTCAACATCTTTCGCAGATCATCACTGTCATCATGGCCTGCCTAAAAGATTCTTTATCCCTGGCCAGCTCCACAACCTCATTGACCCTCATGTCCTTTAGGTACCTTTAATGTTCCGTGTTCACCGGGCTACCTCTACCTTTTCTTCCAAGGTTCATGCCTTCCATCACTGTTCCCTGCAAACCACAGCAACATTCAACATTTCCAAAGTATTTCATCCTCGGAGAAATTATACTACCAATAAGCTAGCCCTCTTTGACTTCCAGAGCTGGCAGAATGCCAGTAGCTTTCTTCTTCTTGATCCATGGTATTCTGTGATTTTTTTCTGCAACATCTAAGTCTAGAAACCCAGTTTTCTTCTCCAATGACCATAAATTGGTCCATGACTCATATCTGTAAGCCACCAAAGGAAAGATACATGCTGCCACAAATATTACTTGCCTGCTGCTACTGTGGCTCCCAATTTTGTTCAACTTCTGAATTGCCAGCCAGTCTACATCTGGCCTTCTCCGAACTGGCTTCATTACTGTTGTGGGTGTTTTTTGCTTGTTTGTTAAGGTGGTTGGTACCTGACAGAAGAATAGCAAGAAACACATAAAGAGATTTATTCATTTTAAACATTAAAGCAGTTTAAATTGCATGATTTGATTGGATGTTACTATAGTGACATGTATCGTGTGAACTGCCTCCTATCTAGATACTATTTTGTTTTTGCATTAGTTTGATTACTGTGGGAATTTTCAGGAGCAGAACCATGTAGAGGACGGCAGTGATGGTGATGATGAGGATGACAGCGAAAGTGAAAATGAAGCCAAACACATGAAAGAGAGAATCCAAAATAAGAGCGAGGAAGAGAAGGATGAACAGAATGAGGTTAACGACATCTTAGAACTGCCATCCAAACAAGGAGCAAATCTGGACAGCAACCTTGAACTGAAGAAAGCAGACGTGCAGAGAGAGAATATGTCTGAACTGCAGTTGGTCGATGAAAATGCTAATGAAAAGGCTGAAAAGTTCAGTGATGAAGTTGAGGAACTTGATGAGGAGGAGACAACTCCAAGAGAATCACCCATTGTAAGAAAGTATTCATTGAGTGCATTCTTGTGTAGCTTTTTTGAAACTTGTTTACTTGAAGCCCCTCATGGTTTTGTGACTAGATATGTTTTAGTTAGTCATTGCCAGAGTGTTGCTTTCTTTGTGTGGCACATTCCTCATTTTCTGCCTGTTTGGTATTTTACTAGCATGAATTGGCTGCCTCACATTGCCTTAGTTTATTGTATTAAGTGGATATTTGAAACTGATGATATAAACATATCTTCAACATGAGAACCATCTTTGAGAAATGCAGGAAGTACAATGTAGATCTTTATAATTGCTTCATAGACTACAGCAACATTTTTGGCTGTGTTTAGCATCACAAATTGTGGAACATCATGACTGATATCGGGTTTTCAGCACATTTTATCCACCTAATTGAATCATTATATCATGATTAACAAGCAGTTGTCAGAGTAGCTGGTGAAACATCAAAATGGTTTGAGGTGCTAAAGGGAGTAAGACAGGGTTGCATTCTCTCCTTGTACTGTTCAACATATATACAGCAAATGTAATGGGAAAATATAAAATATGACAAGACCAGAGACAATTTTGATCCATTCGTTATTGGTGGAAATCCAATTCCAGAACTTAGATATGCAGATGACACAGTCCTGCTCTCAAATAGTGCTAAAGCAGTGGTTCTCAATTTTTGTTTGCCCATGCACCCCTTCACCGTATGTTCAGAATGTCATTCCACCCCCTTTCATATTTCCTGTCTATAAATGCCCCCCCCCTCCCTTACACAGTATACGTAAAAATGGAAGCTAAGTTTAATAACACATACTAGAACTAGTCTAGACGTCTGTATATGTTTTGCAGGTCTACTTATGTTATAAAATGAATTTCAGAAGTGCGAGAAGTACAGAACTGTAAAGTATGGATGGAAAAAAAATATCAAGTAATCGGTTCTTGTTTTAACGCAATCTTAATCCCCCCTTAGAAACACTCAAATCCCCCCCCCCCCCCCCCCCACCCAACTGGTTCCTCACTGGTTGAGAACCACTGTGCTAAAGGGTTAAAAGAGTTGCTCCTGTCTGTCAAGAGACCTAGTGAAAATTAAAATCTTTTTTTGAACTTAATCAAAACAAAAATAATGTCCATGAACAAAACCACACACCAACCAAAGATCACAGCCAACAATGAAGAAATTGAAAATGCCATATAGAGTATCTTGACTCCACAATCAACAACAGCAGTAAGGACAGTTCACAAGAAATCAAACACAGGCCGGCCATAACAATGCAGAGATGAAACGATACTCAGAATCAATGACACAACACCTGCAAGCAAGTGCAGACATGAAACGATACTCAGAATCAATGGTACAACACCTGCAAGCAAGTGCAGACATGAAACGATACTCAGAATCAATGGTACAACACCTGCAAGCAAGTGCAGACATGAAACGATACTCAGAATCAATGGCACAACACCTGCAAGCAGGTACAGAGATACTCAGAATCAATGGTACAACACCTGCAAGCAAGTGCAGACATGAAACGATACTCAGAATCAATGGCACAACACCTGCAAGCAAGTGCAGACATGAAACGATACTCAGAATCAATGGTACAACACCTGCAAGCAAGTGCGGACATGAAACGGAAACGATACTCAGAATCAATGGCACAACACCTGCAAGCAAGTACTGACGTGAAACGATACTCAGAATCAATGGCACAACACCTGCAAGCAAGTGCTGACGTGAAACGATACTCAGAATCAATGGCACAACACCTGCAAGCAGTTTCAAGGAAAATTGTGAAGAATGTGCATCTTCCCGGTGGCGGTACATGGGTGTGAGTCAGGGACGATTTCACAATCATTACAGAAGAAAATTGGGGTTTTTGAGCTCAAATGTTACAGAATAATTTTTAGAATGTCAAATGGGCTGAGAAAAGTCAAATATTGGAATGTACAGAATAATTCTTAGAATATAATGGGCCGAGAATAAGACAAATATTGAAATGTACAGAATAATTCTTAGAATGTCATGGCCCAAGAATAAGACAAATATTGAAATTTACAGAATAATTCTTAGAATGTCATGGCCCGAGAATAAGACAATTATTGAAATGTTACAGGATAATTTTTAGAATGTCATGGGCTGAGAATAGGTCAAATATTGAAATGTTACAGGATCATTCTTAGAATGCCATGGGAGTAGAATAAGACAAATATTGAAATGTTACAGGATAATTCTTAGAATGTCATGGGCATAGAATAAGACAAATATTGAAATGTGATTGGATAATTTTTAGAATGTCATTCGCTGAGAATAAGACAAATGTTGAATTGTGACAGGATAATTGTTAGAATGTCATTCGCTGAGAATAAGACAGATATTGAAATGTGACCGGATAATTCTTAGAATGTCATGGGCAGAGAATAAGACAAATATTGAAATGTTGCAGAATAATAATCTGCCCTATTGGAGCAATTTTTGTGTGGAAAAATGAGATAGAAATCAATAGAAAATTTTGACAGTATCGTCAGTCATGGATTTTTCTCAAAAAATCAAACTTGCTGGATCACTAGGAAATTAGTCTAAAACAATGTCCTGACACTTGATATGACGATAAAAATAATAATCTGCCCTATTAGAGCAATTTTGTTGGGGTAAATGAAATAGCTCAAAATTGAGAAATTTTGATATGTCACCGGTCATGGATTTTTCTGAAAAAAATCAAAAGTTGCTGAATCACTAGGAAATTAGTCTAAAACAATGTTATGACACTTGATATGACCATAACAATAAATATCTGCCCTAATTTTGTTGGGGAAAATGAAATAGCTCAAAATTGAGAAATTTTGACATATCGCCAGTCATGGATTTTTCTTAAAAAAATCAAAGTTGCTGGATCACTAGGAAATTAGTCTAAAACAATGTCCTTACACTAGATGTGACCATATAAATAAAAATCTACCCTATTGGAGCAATTTTGTTGGGGAAAATGAATTAGCTCAAAAATGAGAAATTTCGACATATCGCCGGTAATGGATTTTTCTCAAAAAATCATGGTTGCTGGATCACTAGGAAATTAGTCTAAAACAATGTTATGACACTTGATATGACCATAAAAATAAAAATCTGCCCTATTGGAGAAATTTTGTTTGGAAAAATGAAATAGCTCAAAATTGAGAAATGTCGACATATCGCCGGTCAATGATTTTTCTAAAAAAATCAAACTTGCTGGATCGCTAGGAAATTAGTCTAAAACAATGTTCTGACACTTGATATGACCATAAAAATAAAAATCTGCCCTATTGGAGCAATTTTGTTGGGAAAAATGAAATAGCTCAAAATTGAGAAATTTCGACATATCGCCGGTCATGGATTTTTCTCAAAAAATCAAACTTGCTGGATCACTAGGAAATGGATTTTTCTTAAAAAAATCAAAGTTGCTGGATCACTAGGAAATTAGTCTAAAACAATGTCCTTACACTAGATGTGACCATATAAATAAAAATCTACCCTATTGGAGCAATTTTGTTGGGGAAAATGAATTAGCTCAAAAATGAGAAATTTCGACATATCGCCGGTAATGGATTTTTCTCAAAAAATCATGGTTGCTGGATCACTAGGAAATTAGTCTAAAACAATGTTATGACACTTGATATGACCATAAAAATAAAAATCTGCCCTATTGGAGAAATTTTGTTTGGAAAAATGAAATAGCTCAAAATTGAGAAATGTCGACATATCGCCGGTCAATGATTTTTCTAAAAAAATCAAACTTGCTGGATCGCTAGGAAATTAGTCTAAAACAATGTTCTGACACTTGATATGACCATAAAAATAAAAATCTGCCCTATTGGAGCAATTTTGTTGTAAAAAATGAAATAGCTCAAAATTGAGAATTTCGACATATCGCCGGTCATGGATTTTTCTCAAAAAATCAAACGTTGCTGGATCACTAGGAAATTAGTCTAAAACAATGTTATGACACTTGATATGACCATATAAATAAAAATCTGCCCTATTGGAGCAATTTTGTTGGGAAAATGAAATAGCTCAAAATTGAGAAATTTCGACATATCGCCGGTCATGGATTTTTCTAAAAAAATCAAACTTGCTGGATCGCTAGGAAATTAGTCTAAAACAATGTTATGACACTTGATATGACCATAAAAATAAAAATCTGCCCTATTGGAGAAATGTTGTTGGGAAAAGTGAAATAGCTCAAAATTGAGTAATTTCGACATATCGCCGGTCATGGATTTTTCTCAAATAATCAAACTTGCTGAATCGCTAGGAAATTAGTCTAAAACAATGTTCTGACACTTGATATGACCATAAAATAAAAATCTGCCCTATTGGAGCAATTTTGTTGTAAAAAATGAAATAGCTCAAAATTGAGAAATTTCGACATATCGCCGGTCATGGATTTTTCTCAAAAAATCAAACTTGCTGGATCACTAGGAAATTAGTCTAAAACAATGTCCTGACACTTGATATGACGATAAAAATAATAATCTGCCCTATTAGAGCAATTTTGTTGGGGTAAATGAAATAGCTCAAAATTGAGAAATTTTGATATGTCACCGGTCATGGATTTTTCTGAAAAAAATCAAAAGTTGCTGAATCACTAGGAAATTAGTCTAAAACAATGTTATGACACTTGATATGACCATAAAAATAAAAATCTGCCCTAATTTTGTTGGGGAAAATGAAATAGCTCAAAATTGAGAAGTTTTGACATATCGCCAGTCATGGATTTTTCTCAAAAAAAATCAAAGTTGCTGGATCACTAGGAAATTAGTCTAAAACAATGTCCTGACACTAGATGTGACCATATAAATAAAAATCTACCCTATTGGAGCAATTTTGTTGGGGAAAATGAATTAGCTCAAAAATGAGAAATTTCGACATATCGCCGGTAATGGATTTTTCTCAAAAAATCATGGTTGCTGGATCACTAGGAAATTAGTCTAAAACAATGTTCTGACACTTGATATGACCATAAAAATAAAAATCTGCCCTATTGGAGCAATTTTGTTGTAAAAAATGAAATAGCTCAAAATTGAGAAATTTCGACATATCGCCGGTCATGGATTTTTCTCAAAAAATCAAACTTGCTGGATCACTAGGAAATTAGTCTAAAACAATGTCCTGACACTTGATATGACGATAAAAATAATAATCTGCCCTATTAGAGCAATTTTGTTGGGGTAAATGAAATAGCTCAAAATTGAGAAATTTTGATATGTCACCGGTCATGGATTTTTCTGAAAAAAATCAAAAGTTGCTGAATCACTAGGAAATTAGTCTAAAACAATGTTATGACACTTGATATGACCATAACAATAAAAATCTGCCCTAATTTTGTTGGGGAAAATGAAATAGCTCAAAATTGAGAAATTTTGACATATCGCCAGTCATGGATTTTTCTTAAAAAAATCAAAGTTGCTGGATCACTAGGAAATTAGTCTAAAACAATGTCCTTACACTAGATGTGACCATATAAATAAAAATCTACCCTATTGGAGCAATTTTGTTGGGGAAAATGAATTAGCTCAAAAATGAGAAATTTCGACATATCGCCGGTAATGGATTTTTCTCAAAAAATCATGGTTGCTGGATCACTAGGAAATTAGTCTAAAACAATGTTATGACACTTGATATGACCATAAAAATAAAAATCTGCCCTATTGGAGAAATTTTGTTTGGAAAAATGAAATAGCTCAAAATTGAGAAATGTCGACATATCGCCGGTCAATGATTTTTCTAAAAAAATCAAACTTGCTGGATCGCTAGGAAATTAGTCTAAAACAATGTTTTGACACTTGATATGACCATATAAATAACAATCTGCCCTATTGGAGCAATTTTGTTGGGAAAAATGAAATAGCTCAAAATTGAGAAATTTCGACTATATCGCCGGTCATGGATGGTTCTCAAAAAATCTAAGTTGCTGGATCACTAGGAAATTAGTCTAAAACAATGTCCTGACACTAGATGTGACCATAAAAATAATAATCTGCCCTATTGGAGCAATTGTGGTGAGAAAAATGAAATAGCTCAAAATTGAGAAATTTCGACATGTCGCCGGTCATGGATTTTTCTCAAAAAATCAAACTTGCTGGATCACTAGGAAATTAGTCTAAAACAATGTTCTGACACTTGACATGACCATAAAATAAAAATCTACCCTATTGGAGCAATTTTGTTGGGAAAAGTGAAATAGCTCAAAATTGAGAAATTTCGACATATCGCCGGTCATGGATTTTTCTAAAAAAATCAAACTTGCTGGATCACTAGGAAATTAGTCTAAAACAATGTTCTGACACTTGATATGACCATAAAAATAATAATCTGCCCTATTGGAGCAATTTTGTTGCGGAAAATGAAATAGCTCAAAATTGAGAAAGTTTCGACATATCGCCAGTCATGGATTTTTCTCAAAAAAATCAAAGTTGCTGGATCACTAGGAAATTAGTCTAAAACAATGTCCTGACACTAGATGTGACCATATAAATAAAATCTACCCTATTGGAGCAATTTTGTTGGGGAAAAATGAATAGCTCAAAATTAGAAATTTCGACATATCGCCGGTCATGGATTTTTCTCAAAAAATCATGGTTGCTGGATCACTAGGAAATTAGTCTAAAACAATGTTCTGACACTTGATATGACCATAAAAATAAAAATCTGCCCTATTGGAGCAATTTTGTTGTGAAAAATGAAATAGCTCAAAATTGAGAAATTTCGACATATCGCCGGTCATGGATTTTTCTCAAAAAATCAAACTTGCTGGATCACTAGGAAATTAGTCTAAAACAATGTCCTGACACTTGATATGACGATAAAAATAATAATCTGCCCTATTAGAGCAATTTTGTTGGGGTAAATGAAATAGCTCAAAATTGAGAAATTTTGATATGTCACCGGTCATGGATTTTTCTGAAAAAAATCAAAAGTTGCTGAATCACTAGGAAATTAGTCTAAAACAATGTTATGACACTTGATATGACCATAAAAATAAATATCTGCCCTAATTTTGTTGGGGAAAATGAAATAGCTCAAAATTGAGAAATTTTGACATATCGCCAGTCATGGATTTTTCTCAAAAAAATCAAAGTTGCTGGATCACTAGGAAATTAGTCTAAAACAATGTCCTTACACTAGATGTGACCATATAAATAAAAATCTACCCTATTGGAGCAATTTTGTTTGGAAAAATGAAATAGCTCAAAATGAGAAATTTCGACATATCGCCGGTAATGGATTTTTCTCAAAAAATCAATGGTTGCTGGATCACTAGGAAATTAGTCTAAAACAATGTTATGACACTTGATATGACCATAAAAATAAAAATCTGCCCTAATTGGAGAAATTTTGTTTGGAAAATGAAATAGCTCAAAATTGAGAAATGTCGACATATCGCCGGTCAATGATTTTTCTAACAAAATCAAACTTGCTGGATCGCTAGGAAATTAGTCTAAAACAATGTTTTGACACTTGATATGACCATATAAATAACAATCTGCCCTATTGGAGCAATTTTGTTGGGAAAAATGAAATAGCTCAAAATTGAGAAATTTCGACATATCGCCGGTCATGGATGTTTCTCAAAAATCTAAGTTGCTGGATCACTAGGAAATTAGTCTAAAACAATGTCCTGACACTAGATATGACCATAAAAATAATAATCTGCCCTATTGGAGCAATTTGTGGTGAAAAATGAAATAGCTCAAAATTGAGAAATTTCGACATATCGCCGGTCATGGATTTTTCTCAAAAAATCAAACTTGCTGGATCACTAGGAAATTAGTCTAAAACAATGTCCTGACACTTGATATGACGATAAAAATAATAATCTGCCCTATTAGAGCAATTTTGTTGGGGTAAATGAAATAGCTCAAAATTGAGAAATTTTGATATGGTCATGGATTTTTCTGAAAAAAATCAAAAGTTGCTGAATCACTAGGAAATTAGTCTAAAACAATGTTATGACACTTGATATGACCATAAAAATAAAAATCTGCCCTAATTTTGTTGGGAAAATGAAATAGCTCAAAATTGAGAAGTTTTGACATATCGCCAGTCATGGATTTTTCTCAAAAAAATCAAAGTTGCTGGATCACTAGGAAATTAGTCTAAAACAATGTTCTGACACTTAGATGTGACCATATAAATAAAAATCTACCCTATTGGAGCAATTTTGTTGGGGAAAATGAATTAGCTCAAAATTGAGAAATTTCGACATATCGCCGGTCATGGATTTTTCTCAAAAAATCAACTGGTTGCTGGATCACTAGGAAATTAGTCTAAAACAATGTTCTGACACTTGATATGACCATAAAAATAAAAATCTGCCCTATTGGAGCAATTTGTTGGTAAAAAATGAAATAGCTCAAAATTGAGAAATTTCGACATATCGCCGGTCATGGATTTTTCTCAAAAAATCAAAGCTTGCTGGATCACTAGGAAATTAGTCTAAAACAATGTCCTGACACTTAGATATGACCATAAAAATAATAATCTGCCCTATTGGAGCAATTTTGTTGTGAAAATGAAATAGCTCAAAATTGAGAAATTTCATCATATCGCCGGTCATGGATTTTTCTCAAAAAATCAAAAGTTTCTGGATCACTAGGAAATTAGTCTAAAACAATGTCCTGACACTAGATATGACCATAAAATAATAATCTGCCCTATTGGAGCAATTTTGTTGTGGAAAATGAGATAGCTCAAAATTGAGAAATTTCGATCATATCGCCGGTCATGGATTTTTCTCAAAAAATCAAAGTTTCTGGATCACTAGGAAAGTAGTCTAAAACAATGTCCTGACACTAGATATGACCATAAAATAATAATCTGCCCTATTGGAGCAATTTTGTTGTGAAAAATGAGATAGCTCAAAATTGAGAAATTTCGATCATATCGCCGGTCATGGATTTTTCTCAAAAAATCAAACTTGCTGGATCACTAGGAAATTAGTCTAAAACAATGTTCTGACACTTGATATGACCATAAAAATAAAAATCTGCCCTATTGGAGCAATTTTGTTGTGAAAAATGAAATAGCTCAAAATTGAGAAATTTCGACATATCGCCGGTCATGGATTTTTCTCAAAAAATCAAACTTGCTGGATCACTAGGAAATTAGTCTAAAACAATGTCCTGACACTAGATATGACGATAAAAGTAATAATCTGCCCTATTAGAGCAATTTTGTTGGGCTCAAAATTGAGAAATTTTGATATGTCACCGGTCATGGATTTTTCTGAAAAAAATCAAAAGTTGCTGAATCACTAGGAAATTAGTCTAAAACAATGTTATGACACTTGATATGACCATAACAATAAAAATCTGCCCTATGGAATTTTGTTGGGAAAATTGAAATAGCTCAAAATTGAGAAATTTCGACAGGTCGCCAGTCATGGATTTTTCTCAAAAAATCAAAATTGCTGGATCACTAGGAGATTAGTCTAAAACAATGTCCTGACACTAGATATGACCATAAAAGTAATAATCTGCCCTATTGAAGCAAATGTTGTGGGAAAATTGAGATAGGTCAAAATTGAGAAATTTCGACAGGTCGCCAGTCATGGATTTTTCTCAAAAAATCAAAATTGCTGGATTACTAGGAGATTAGTCTAAAACAATGTCCTGACACTAGATATGACCATAAAAGTAATAATCTGCCCTATTGAAGCAAATGTTGTGGGAAAATTGAGATAGGTCAAAATTGAGAAATTTCCACAGGTCACCTGTCATGGGTTTTTCTCAAAAACTCAAAGTTGCTGCATCACTAGGAAATTAGTCTAAACCAATGTACTGACAGATCTGACCACAAGAGTAATAATTTGCACTAATTGAGCAATTTTGGTTGAAAATTGAAATAGCTCAAAATTGTTAAATTTCATCAGGTCGCCATTCATGGATTTTTCTCAACAAATCCAAAGTTGCTGGATCACTAGGAAATTGTCTAATATAATGTCCTGACAATAGATATGACCATAAAAATAAAAATCTGCCCTATTGGAGCAATTTTGTTGGGAAAATGAAATAGCTCAAAATTGAGAAATTTCGACATATCGCCGGTCATGGATTTTTCTCAAAAAATCAAAGTTGCTGGATCACTAGGAAATTAGTCTAAAACAATGTTCTGACACTTAGATTTGACCATAAAAGTAATAATCTGCCCTATTGGAGCAATTTTGTTGAGAAAAATGAAATAGCTCAAAATTGAGAAATTTCGACATATCGCCGGTCATGGATTTTTCTCAAAAAATCAAACTTGCTGGATCGCTAGGAAATTAGTCTAAAACAATGTTCTGACACTTGATATGACCATAAAAATAATAATCTGCCCTATTGGAGCAATTTTGTTGGGAAAAATGAAATAGCTCAAAATTGAGAAATTTCGACATATCGCCGGTCATGGATTTTTCTCAAAAAATCAAAGTTGCTGGATCACTAGGAAATTAGTCTAAAACAATGTCCTGACACTAGATGTAACCATAAAAATAATAATCTGCCCTATTGGAGCAATTTTGTTGGAAAAAATAAAATAGCTCAAAATTGAGAAATTTCGACATATCGCCGGTCATGGATTTTTCTCAAAAAATCAAACTTGCTGGATCACTAGGAAATTAGTCTAAAACAATGTCCTGACACTTGATATGACCATAAAAATAATAATCTGCCCTATTTGAGCAATTTTGTTGGGTAAATGAAATAGCTCAAAATTGAGAAATTTTGATATAGTCACCGGTCATGGATTTTTCTAAAAAAATCAAAGTTGCTGAATCACTAGGAAATTAGTCTATAAACAATGTTATGACACTTGATATGACCATAAAAATAAAATCTGCCCTAATTTTTGTTGGGGAAAATGAAATAGCTCAAAATTGAGAAAGTTTTGACATATCGCCAGTCATGGATTTTTTTCAAAAACGTCAAAGTTGCTGGATCACTGGGAAATTAGTCTAAAACAATGTCATGACATTAGATTGACCATAAAAATAAAAATCTGCCCTATTGGAGCAATTTTGTTGGAAAAATGAATAGCTCAAAATTGAGAAATTTCGACATATCGCCGGTCAATGGATTTTTCTAAAAAAATCAAAGTTGCTGGATCACTAGGAAATTAGTCTAAAACAATGTTCTGACACTTGATATGACCATAAAAGTAATAATCTGCCCTATTGGAGCAATTTTGTTGGGAAAAATGAAATAGCTCAAAATTGAGAAATTTCGACATATCGCCGGTCATGATTTTTCTCAAAAAATCTAAGTTGCTGGATCACTAGGAAATTAGTCTAAAACAATGTCCTGACACTAGATATGACCATAAAAATAATAATCTGCCCTATTGGAGCAATTGTGGTGAGAAAAATGAAATAGCTCAAAATTGAGAAATTTCGACATGTCGCCGGTCATGGATTTTTCTCAAAAAAATTAAACTTGCTGGATCGCTAGGAAATTAGTCTAAAACAATGTTCTGACACTTGATATGACCATAAAAATATAATCTGCCCTTATTGGAACAATTTGTTGTGAAAATGTGGATAGCTCAAAATTGAGAAATTTCATCATAATCGCCGGTCATGGATTTTCTACAAAAAATAAAAGCTTTCTGGATCACTAGGAAAGTAGTCTAAAACAATGTCCTGACACTAGATATGACCATAAAAATAATAATCTGCACTATTGGAGAATTTTAGTTGTGAAAAATAAGATAACCTCAAAATTGAGAAATTTCATCCATAGTCGCCGTCATTGATTCTTATCAAAAATAAAAGTTTCTGATCACTAGGAAAGTAGTCTAAAACAATGTCCCTGACTCTAGATATGACCATGAAAATAATAATATGCCCTATTGGAGCAATTTTGTTGTGAAAAATTAGATAGCTCAAAATTGAGAAATTTCATCATATCGCCGTTCACAGATTTTTTCAAAAAATAAAAGTTGCTGGATCACTAGGAAATTAGTCTAAAACAATGTCCTGACACTAGATATGACCATAAAAATAATAATCTGCCCTATTGGAGCAATTTTGTTGGGAAAAATGAAATAGCTCAAAATTGAGAAATTTCGACATATCGCCGGTCATGGATTTTTCTCAAAAAATCAAACTTGCTGGATCGACTAGGAAATTAGTCTAAAACAATGTTCTGACACTTGATATGACCATAAAAATAATAATCTGCCCTATTGGAGCAATTTTGTTGGGAAAAAGTGAAGATAGCTCAAAATTGAGAAATTTCGACATATCGCCGGTCATGGATTTTTCTCAAAAAATCAAAGTTGCTGGATCACTAGGAAATTAGTCTAAAACAATGTCCTGACACTAGATGTGACCATAAAAATAATAATCTGCCCTATTGGAGCAATTTTGTTGTGAAAAATGAAATAGCTCAAAATTGAGAAATTTCGACATATCGCCGGTCATGGATTTTTCTCAAAAAATCAAAGTTGCTGGATCACTAGGAAATTAGTCTAAAACAATGTTATGACACTTGATATGACCATAAAAATAAAAATCTGTTCTATTGGAGAAATTTTGTTTGGAAAAATGAAATAGCTCAACATTGAGAAATGTCGTCATATCGCCGGTCAATGATTTGTCTCAAAAAATCAAACTTGCTGAATCGCTAGGAAATTAGTCTAAAACAATGTTCTGACACTTGACATGACCATAAAATAAAAATCTACCCTATTGGAGCAATTTTGTTGGGAAAAGTGAAATAGCTCAAAATTGAGAAATTTCGACATGTCGCCGGTCATGGATTTTTCTAAAAAAATCAAAGTTGCTGGATCACTAGGAAATTAGTCTAAAACAATGTCCTGACACTAGATGCGACCATATAAATAAAATATCTGCCCTATTGGAGCAATTTTGTTGGGGAAAATGAAATAGCTCAAAAATGAGAAATTTCGACATATCGCCGGTCATGGATTTTTCTCAAAAAATCTAAGTTGCTGGATCACTAGGAAATTAGTCTAAAACAATGTCCTGACACTAGATGTGACCATAAAAATAATAATCTGCCCTATTGGAGCAATTTTGTTGGGAAAAATGAGATAGCTCAAAATTGAGAAATTTCGACATATCGCCGGTCATGGATTTTTCTAAAAAAATAAAAGTTGCTGAATCACTAGGAAATTAGTCTAAAACAATGTTCTGACACTTAGATATGACCATATAAAATATAAATCTGCCCTTATTGGAGCAATTTTGTTGGGAAAATGAAATAGCTCAAAATTGAGAAATTTCGACATATCGCCGGTCATGGATGTTTCTCAAAAAATAAAAGTTGCTGGATCACTAGGAAATTAGTCTAAAACAATGTCCTGACACTAGATGTGACCATAAAAATAATAATCTGCCCTATTGGAGCAATTTTGTTGGGAAAATTGAATAGCTCAAAATTGAGAAATTTCGACATATCGCCGGATCATGGATTTTTCTCAAAAAAATAAAAGTTGCTGGATCACTAGGAAATTAGTCTAAAACAATGTTCTGACACTTGATATGACCATAAAAATAAAAATCTGCCCTATTGGAGCAATTTTGTTGAGAAAAATGAAATAGCTCAAAATTGAGAAATTTCGACATATCGCCGGTCATGGATTTTTCTCAAAAAATCAAACTTGCTGGATCACTAGGAAATTAGTCTAAAACAATGTCCTGACACTTAGATATGACCATAAAATAATAATCTACCCTATTGGAGCAATTTTGTTGGGAAAAATGAAATAGCTCAAAATTGAGAAATTTCGACATATCGCCGGTCATGGATTTTTCTCAAAAAATCAAAAGTTGCTGGATCACTAGGAATTAGTCTAAAACAATGTCCTGACACTAGATATGACCATAAAAATAATAATCTGCCCTATTGGAGCAATTTGTTGGGAAAATGAAATAGCTCAAAATTGAGAAATTTCAACAGGTCGCCGTCATGGATTTTTCTCAAAAAATCAAAAGTTGCTGGATCACTAGGAAATTAGTCTAAAACAATGTCCTGACACTAGATATGACCATAAAAATAATAATCTGCCCTATTGGAGCAATTTTGTTGGGAAAAATGAAATAGCTCAAAATTGAGAAATTTCGACATATCGCCGGTCATGGATTTTTCTCAAAAAATCAAACTTGCTGGATCACTAGGAAATTAGTCTAAAACAATGTTCTGACACTTGATATGACCATAAAAATAAAAATCTGCCCTATTGGAGAAATTTTGTTGGGAAAATGAAATAGCTCAAAATTGAGAAATTTCGACATATCGCCGGTCATGGATTTTTCTCAAAAAATCAAACTTGCTGGATCGCTAGGAAATTAGTCTAAAACAATGTTCTGACACTAGATATGACCATAAAATAATAATCTGCCCTATTGGAGCAATTTTGTTGTGAAAATTGAAATAGCTCAAAATTGAGAAATTTCGACCATATCGCCGGTCATGGATTTTTCTCAAAAAATCAAAGTTGCTGGATCACTAGGAAATTAGTCTAAAACAATGTCCTGACACTAGATATGACCATAAAAGTAATAATCTGCCCTATTGGAAGCAATTTTGTTGTGAAAAATGAAATAGCTCAAAATTGAGAAATTTCAACATATCGCCGGTCATGGATTTTTCTCAAAAAATCCAACTTGCTGGATCACTAGGAAATTAGTCTAAAACAATGTCCTGACACTAGATATGACCATAAAATAGTAATCTGCCCTATTGGAGCAATTTTGTATTTAAACATGAGATAGCTCAAAATTGAGAATGTTTACATATTGTCGGTCATGAATGGTCATGGAGAGCATGGAGTTATGCTCAATTTTCTTATGACTACATGGCCATTTTTGGAGATGTGATATTCCAGTGGCTAGTAAACTTACCTGCTGTCTGGTTGTCATGTGTTCATATCCGATCCCAGAGCAGGAATTTAAATTTTGTTCTATTGATTTGGATTTCCCAGTCAACCCCGCTTAAAATAAATACCAGGAAATGTCCTGGAAAGTTTATTCTAGACAAGGTTAACTCACTTTTGAGCTTTTGAACTTACATGAACTGTAACTGTATTTTCAAGCACACAGTATGTTGTTTCTCACATCATTCTGTTAAGCAGACATTTACCTTTGATGTATCCTGATTTCTATGTGTGCTTGCTATCTCATTTTCTGCTCTATTTTTGGTGTTGGAACAATTGTTGTATTTATAGATTTCTAGTTTGATAAATATATTGAAAATTAGTGCAGCGTGCAGCGCACAGTTAATTTAACTCTGAAAGCCAGAGAGCTAAGTTAATTTAACTCTGAAAGCCAGAGAGCTACTATTTGGATAGTCAGAAGTAATTGTGGCTAGTAAATCTTTGTCCATGTTTTCCCATGCTTAAACTTTTTAAATAGTTCCTTTATAACTATGTATTATAACTATTGTATTCACAAAAGTCATACCAGGATCCACATATCTGTTGCTTCCAAGCGCTTCCTAATTATATAAGAATATGTCGGTGAAAAACTAGATAAGATTATTGTAAACATTGTCATCTCTGTATACCTGGGACCTGTGCAATATGGCCTAGTAGAGGAAAATAATAATACTTCTTCTGCGTTCATCCTGAGAGTTTTTTCAGACGTGATTAAATAATGATACACACAAATGTTACATACAAAGGGCCAGATTACACACCTGGCCCCTGTGTTACTGAGACTTTTAAGGGAAGCAGAGAATTGTAACACTGTAACCTACCAAGCAGGTCATAAGAGACAATTAAATCGAAGGAGGGAGTGATGTGGGACTGGCTGCCTCATCCTGCAGAAGACTTTTCCTGCACAATCCAGCCAATCATGAGCAAGGCTGGAGATAAGGAAAGAAGAATAACGCAGCCTGCAACCTGAACATATAGCAAGCAAGTAAAGATAAATGTGTTGAGGCCTCGGTGATGTAGTTTTATAGAAGAATGCAAAAAATTCCCTGGACAGCCAGAATGAGTAATCTAAATGTTTTGAAAGAGGCTAAAATTCAAAGACAACTTATTGCAAACACTAAAAAGAGGTACATGTCATTTCTTGCCATAGAAAACTGAAATGTGTTGTGACAGCTGGAAAGATTAGTGGAAAAAGAGATAATGAATGATAGCAAAAGAAGATTCATGACATCCTATTGCCATAGCCTAGAAAGATGTCAGCACATGAAATAATACACTTTGTTGAAGGTCATGAGATATGGAGAAGTATGATCACCCACTCTTGCTGGCAGGGGACTTTATGATTGTAATTGTTATTAATGTCTGTTTCTTGTTTGCTTTAATTATATTCTTCAGCACTCACGCTCATAATCTGTATATGTTGATGCTTTTCTTTCATTTTTTTGTACTTATTATTATTAAGTGTGTGGCCATGTAGTTGTGAGCGTGTTAAAGTCATAGTAATTTAGTTAACCCAGGGACCAATGAGGTCTGTGGAGATGTACGAATACTTATGCCAGGTGACAGGGCACATGATGATGAGTTACATTTTAGTCATTTTAATATGTTCTTCTTAGTCACACAAGTTTTGTTCTATGGAATTGGCGCAAAGGGTAAAACTTTATTCATATGGACAAATTATTTGGTTGTCTCTGGTCTTTGGTTTCAACACGTGTCAGACAACCAATATAGCAGATTTGTGTATGTACAGACATCAGTGTTTGTAATTTCTCAATCGAGTCAACCATTGTTTGTGCATGTATTGTTCAAGAAACACAATATTGTTATGTAAAACCATCAACATTTGTGCTTACCAATGTACCAGTCAGCTATTTTTGTGTGTGCATGTACCAGGTTTTTTTTATGTGTGGAAAAAAAATAAAAAGGCTTGTGCTGACTCATTTGTCAGCCAGCCTATCTTAGGGAGGCTGTGACTAGCCTGCAGGCCCAGTGGTCATACGTTCAGTTCGCATCAGGTGGGGGGAATTTAAATTTTCACAAATTGACCAGGTCAACCCAGCCTAAAATGGGTACCAGGAAATGTCATCAGAAGTAAAGACATTCGGGGTGATACTGACTACATGACCCACCGAGTGCCAATTGGCCTGTAAAAATATGGGTCAAGCACCATATGCCCAGTGCTCCTTAAAGTGTCAGAAAGGTCAGAAGTGTGTAAAGTGTCAGAGGTCAGAAGTGTATTAAGTGTCAGAAAGGTCAGAAGTGTGTAATGGGTCAGAAGTGTGTAAAGTGTCAAAAAGGTCAGAAATGTGTAAAGTGTCAGAAAGTTCAGAAGTGTGTAAAGTGTCAGGAAGGTCAGAAGAAGGAAAAGGGTCAGAAGTGTGTAAAGGGCTTGCGGTGTGTAAAAGGGTAAGAAAGGTCAGTAGTGTGTAAAATTTAAGAAGGGTCAGAAGTGTGTAAAGTGTCAGAAAGGTCAGTAATTTGTAAATGGTCTGAAAGGTTAGAAGTGTGTAAAGGGCCAGAAAGGTCAGAAGTGTGTAAAGGGCCAGAAAGGTCAGAAGTGTGTAATGGGTCAGAAAAGTCAGAAGTGTGTAAAGTGTCAGAAAGGTCAGAAGTGTGTAAAGTGTCAGAGAGGTCAGAAGTGTGTAAAGTGTCAGAAAGGTCAGAAGTGTGTAAAGTGTCAGAAAGGTCAGAAGTGTGTAAAGTGTCAGAAAGTTCAGAAGTGTGTAAAGTGTCAGGAAGGTCAGAAGTGTGTAAAGTGTCAGGAGTGTGAAGGTTAGAAGTGTGTAAAGTTTCAGGAAGGTCAGAAGTGTGTAAAGGGCCTGCAGTGTGTAAAAGGGTAAGAAAGGTCAGGAGTGTGTAAGATTTAAAAAGGGTCAGAAGTGTGTAAAGGGTCTGAAAGGTCAGAAGTGTGTAAATGGTCTGAAAGGTCAGAAGTGTGTAAAGGGCCAGAAAGGTCAGAAGCGTGTAAAGGGCCAGAAAGGTCAGAAGTGTGTAATGGGTCAGAAAAGTCAGAAGTGTATAAAGGGTCAGAAAGGACAGAAGTGTAAAGGGTAAGAAAGGACAGAAGTGTGTAAAGGGTCAGTAAGGTCAGAAGTGTGTAAAGGGTCAGAAAGGTCAGAAGTGTGCAAAGGGTCAGAAGTGTGTAAAGGGTCAGAAAGGTCAGAAGTGTGTAAAGGGTCAGAAAGGTCAGAAGTTTGCAAAGGGTCAGAAGTTTGTAAAGGGTCAGAAAGGTCAGAAGTGTGTAAAGGGCCAGAAAAATACAGAAGAACTTCAGCTTAGCTGCTGAGAGAGGCACAATTTTCGGGTGCATATCCATGAATGGCTACAGCCTCACTGTGAAAGGTTGTGGGTCACAGATATTTCTTTGCAAATACGCTCAAAGGGAAAGCTTTAATATGTGAATAATGAGAATGCACTGTAATATTTTGCTGAGTCAGAAATTCAGATTCTTCTACACTTCATCTGTTTGTGTCAGCATGTTGATCTTAATTTAGTAAGCATTAATGCTCATTGTGCTTTAATTTCTGGCTGTTGATTTTATGATAATGATCAATAATGTTCAGCGCGTAATCATTTGTCTCGAAGCAGTTTCTCGTGGGTCTGTGTTGTGATAGCACTATCACATTTTGTTGGTCTGAGAGCTGTTGATGTTGTCCTTGTGGTGTTGTGCAACACATTTTATCTGCTTCCTACAGTCATCACAGATGCTTGAAGATCAATTTATAACAAATCTTTTAGTTATTGTTACCTTATTGCCTGGTGGTGGCCTTGTAGAAACGTATATATTTTGGCAATCTCATTTACTTCTAGCCATGCGAAGTTGTTTTCTACCTGGTTTTTCATCATGTTGGGTTTTGAGAATTCCCAGAAACAGGCAATAGAATGTCCTCTTGTTTCTTCCCCAACAGGCACAAGTTCCAGTGGCGACACCAAGGAGGAAGAAAAGTGATGAACAACATGAAGAGGTCAAGCAAGCAGAAGAAGACTCAGGCAGTGATGACAACGGTCTGCTCTTTCTGTCTCTTGCTCCCTCTGTCTTCTGCTCTCTCTGTCTCTGTCTGTCTGTCTACTACACACTTTCCTACAATCATGGAGAATTATTATGCAGTGCCGTGACTTGTATTGAAATCCATAGCTATTTCAACAATAGTGAGTTGCTTGTTTTCATGGAATAGCTAGTGTTGAGGTGCTACATAGAACCTGTACTTTTGTACGGATGTGAAGTGTGGAAATGAGCAGACAAGCTGAAAAACATCTGATGGCTGTGGAAATGTGGTTTCTGAGGAAAAATGCAAAGAATACCATGGACAGACAAAAAAAACGAATGAACAAGTCCTTCAAGAAACAAATGAATATCATAAACTAATTAGAGTCATTAGACGTAGACAGTTAACATTGTTTAGGGCATGTTATGAGAAGAAATGACTTGGAGAACTTAGTGACGACTGGCAAGATCGAAGGGAAGAGACCAAGGGGAAGACCAAGAAGTAAATACACTGGATGGCTTGGCCACATGGCATGTCGAGACAGGAACACGGAGCTGATCCATAACTCTGGTGATCGAGGGAAACATGACCACCCACGCTTATCGGCATGGCACATGATGGATGGATGGAGTGTGCACAGGTACTCTGAGGTTTCCGCCCTTGTCCGAGAAGAGGACATACATGTTTTATCTACTTCCCCAGGATCAGGGAGAGTATACCATCCATTTCATATGTTTATTTAAAAATTTTAAAATCACAATCCAGACCTTAAAGCAAGCCAGGTCTACACAAGCAAGACATGGACATCATAGCCTCTGAACATCTCACCACCCTCTATCTTGTTTGTGTGCCTTCTGTTGAAATTTATAATGAGAAAAATATTCTTTTATAGAAACTTAAACATTGTTCTATTATAATTTTGCTTTTTACATTGTGATAATAAAATGGTTCAATTTATCTAACAGATCTGGAACAAAAGGATGAAGAGGAAAAGAAAGACCCCAAGGACAAAGAGAAAGACAAGAAAAAGAAGAAAGATGGCAAGGATAATGATGACAAGAAAGACAAAAAAGAGAAAGGTATAGTAACCTCGACCTAGTTGCAGTTTTTCTTGCAATGTTGCAGTATCCCGAAATGTACTTTAGACCATCTTTGACCTTACTCAAATGGATATCACCTGGCCAACATTTGTGAATAGGCAGGCGGCCAGTAGGACCTTGGAGAACTTATTGTTTCTGGGCATAGTTTGCGAGTGCATAGGGCCCAGTTTCATCGCCTAGCTACTGAATTGAGTGCTTGGTGCAACACTGAGCTGTGGATTTTTTTTGAAAAACGTTTTGTTTGTGTCCATGTTAATTATGTTTTGAAGTGCAGATTCAGAAAATGGTGGACAGCTAGTTGCCAGCACTCCAGCTTCTGCCTTATGTGATAATGCATGTCCAGGCTCCTTGTTTGTTTGGACGGCTGTCTTCTTCGACAGTAAACTGCATATTCAAAGGTTGAACAGCTTGTTGCTCTGACAGATTGGTATTCTCGAAGCTACTGTTTCCTTCACAAGTTCACACAGGACAATAATGAGTTTTTTTTGTGGTTTTTGCTGGCACAAGAAAATGAGCAATAATGATGTGACCCATTAGCTGTGAGGTTGGAATTGTTTGACTATTTCTACCTTACTGAAATGAATACATTAGGAAATTAGTTGTTATCACACTAGAGTCACTGCAGCATAGATAGAAAAACCAAACCAAGGGAGCATTGGAAGACATTGATTCAGAACAGGCATTCATCGTAGCACCAAATTGATCCACACACACAGACGGAGTTATAGGATAGAATAAGAAATTAATATGTTTTATATTTTTAAATTTTTCAAAGCACAGTACATTTTTCTATGAAAACATATTAAATATAGAGAAATAAACCCACGATTCACACATGGAATTTTGAGATAGAATCAGGAGTTAATATAATATTTATACGTTTTATATTTGTTAAACTTTTCAAAGCATATGACATTTATCTATGAAAACATATTAAATATAGAGAAATAAACCCATGATCCTTACACACATGGAGTTATGGGATAGAATAAAAATTAATATTATATACAGTGGAACCTCGCTTAACAAGCACCTCTCATAACGAGCAAAATAAATTGTAAAAAAATGATTCGCTGAACGAGTGACGTTTCGCATAAAGAGTGGCGAGGGGAGGGGACGTCCCGGATCCTCCAGGACTACAAGATGACCTTGAAGAATTTAAATTCATCAAGATCCAGTTTCTGCCTCCCAACACTACTCCGTTACTCCAGCCTATGGACCAGCAGGTTATTTCTAACTTTAAGAAGCTCTACACTAAAGCACTCTTCGAGCGTTGTTTTGAGGTGACTGAAGGGACCAATCTCACTCTCAGAGAGTTTTGGAAATATCACTTCCACATCGTTGCCTGCCTCAAGATGATCGAAAGGGCGTGGGAAGGGGTTACCAAGAGAACCCTCACTTCTGCTTGGAAGAAGCTTTGGCCGGAGTGCGTTGTCGAATGTGACTTTGAGGGGTTTGAGACAGTACCTGTGGAGCCTGTAGTCAATGAGATTGTGTCTTTGGCCAAGATCATGGGAAAAAATACACCCCATACAATAATTTACAAAATGGTTATTTGTTTTGTTTTAAGTCATCATATTTCCATTTTCATTGTCTATCTTATTTCAGAGAAGAAAAAGAAGAATAAGAAAGATGATAAGGAGGAAGAAGTAGAGGACGAGGAGGAAGACGATGACAAGAAAACAAAGGTATACTCCATCTATGCTTATTCTACAGATTCCTTGATTGTCTTACTGTTTCTATTGTGTAAGGGGCATTCATTTGAAATCCATTCGTGCTGCACCGCATGTAATTGTGCACGTTGAACATGATCATGTCATAGTCATATGATAAGTACTGACCAATGAATAAAAGAGCATGTGCTTATCGTCACATGATGCTTAGGGTCTGTTTCTGACCATTGAGAAAATGGCCGGGTTGATCCAAAATCCGTCCAAAGAGCGGTGATTCAGTTTCTTTCATTTGAAGGATGTCGACCTGCGGACATTCATCGAAGAATGCAGGCAGCGTACAGGTAACAAATGTATGTTGAAGACAACAGCGACAGACTGGGCACGAATGTTTCGGAAAAGACGTAACTTCATGACAGATCTTCGGCGGCCGGGTCAAGTGCATATTGTTGCAACAGAAAAAACCATCGCCAAAATTGATGCAGCAGTACAGATGAACCGGTGTCAAAGCATAAGTTCTCTAGCGAAAGAATTTGATGTGTCAATTGTGACAATTCAAAAGGTCGTTCGTAATAAACTGCAATATAGGAAGGTGTGTTCACAGTGGGTACCACGGATGTTGACCGACCACCAAAAAGAGGAACGCATGGGATGGTGTTTGAACCACTTTCTGCATTACAGAATGGAGGGTGATGCATTTCTCTTCTGCATAGTGGCAGGCGATGAATCATGGTGTCACCACTTTGAGCCGAGCAGCAAAAGAGAGAGCATGCAATGGAAGCATGCTGGATCACCAAAAGCCAAAAAATTCAAGTTACAGGTTTCCTCTGGTAAGGTTATGCTGAGCACATTTTTTTACCATGAAGGGCTATTGTTGGCCGACTTTAAAGAACCTGGGGTCAACATCAACTCTACACACTACTTGCAAACACTAGACAAGCTGCAAAAAGCCATCAAGAATAAACGACCCGGCATGCTTTCTCGCGGTGTGATTTTGTTGCACAATAATGCTGGCCCGCATGTCGCAAAGATTGTGCAGGAAGCATTCGCAAAGAAGAAGTGGGAAATTCTGCAACATCCAGCCTATAGTCCCTGATTTGTCACCATGTGATTTTCATTTGTTCGGACCTCTAACAAAGCTCTCAAGGGGCAACGATTTCACACAGATGCAGACGTAATGAACGCAGTAAACACTTGGTTCAGTGAGCATCCACAATCATCTTTTTGCGGACGACATTCTCTGCCTACCTAAGCAATGGGATACTTCCCTGAATGCCTACGGCGACTTCTTCTGACCAACCCATGGTGCATAATTCATTCAAAATGAATGCTTTGTTTAATTCTACCACACCTGTTATTGTTTCTTTCATGTTTTTTGTAATAAAGCCATTGGAGCGGGTTTCAAATGAACGTCCCTAATACTAATATTCAGAGTATACTGAGAATGGGAAAGATGGTCGTCAAGGAAGGGAACTGGCTACTACAGCTCATGCTGTGGCCTAGAATATGTGGAGGAATAACACTTCACGCCCCAGCAGCAGTATCTTCCATGGGACTACTTTTCCCATTAGCTGTCACTGACTTCTGCACTAAGAATTTTAAACACAGGGGGGTTATGTCCCCTGAGTTTGTGAAGTTAGGATTAAACCAGAATTAGTTTACACTACGTGACAATCTTGCAACCTTTTGCAAGATGGAAAATATACTGACCAATAATAAGATGCCAATTGCAATGAGAAAAAGATGTTGAAGTGCTACATAGAACTTATGCTTTTGTATGGATGTGAAGCGCGGACAGTGAGCAGGCAAGCTGAAAAACATCTTATGGCTGTGGAGATATGGTTTCTGGGGAAAATGCAAAGAACACCATGGACAGACAGAAAAACCAATGATCAAGTCCTACAAGACATAAATGAAAACCGTAAACTGATTAGAGAAATTAGACGTAGACAGTAACAATATTTTGGACACTTGAAATAGATTGGAGAACTTGATGACAACCGGCAAGATTGAGGGGGAAAAAACAAGGGAAAGGCAGAGAAGTAAATACCAAGATGACTTGGCCATGTGGTATGTATGATCGAGACAAGAACACAGAGCTGATTTATGTCTCTGGTGATGATTGTATGAGTTGGCAAAACATGACATTCCCTCCTCCCCCACGCCCCTACGCTTATCGGCATGGCACATGTTGATGATGATGACATTCCTATTATTTTAGTGTATTTACCTGATATTCAGGTCTTTGAATCTATATTGAGACATATGTCTGTACCTGGGCTGCCAGATTAACTGAGCCTACAATAGGTGCTAGGAACTGTCATGGGAGGCGCAGACAGCCAAAATGATATTATCTGCGTCACCCATCAAGTGCAGATTGGGCTTTGGGTACTTCATTTTTAATTCACCACAAACAAACCACAGTTATTTTTAGCACTGAAGACTAAAAGGGGGAGAAACTCTGTACTTCTGTGATTTTCATTCTTTGCAGGACATTGCGATCAACCTCAGATAGATTTTCTAGCCAACTTTATGTTCAGTAGTTTACCATTGCTTTCTGAACAAGAAGCCAGCGTTTCAGTTCCGTTATGTATGTATAGGATATCTGGCCTACTGTGCTCAATCAATCAATCAGGTGCCGTCTCCACAATGAAGGTTGGCTACAATGGATCTCCGACACTGTCTGTTTCTCGCCCTGTCAGGCTGATGTTCGTTCATCTCTTAATGTTATCTTCCCTCTTGTATCATTGTCTACCTCTTGCTCACTTGCCCTCAACCTTGCCCTCCATAATGGCTTTTATAAGAGGATTCTGTCTTTTAACATGACGGAAATATTTCACCTGCCTCTTTTTTATTTCTTTCATCAACCCTCTTTTCATTCCCAGTTTTTCTAGAACCTCTGCATTTGATTATTTTTGTTTCCATGAAATACAACATATTCTTCTGTATATCCACATCTCCAGGGCCTCTATTCGATTTTCTAGTTGCTTGTTTAATGTCCAGGCTTCCGCACCATACAGTAGTGTTGAATATAAGTAACATTTGACAATTCTAATTTTTAATGTGTTGTTAATCTCCTGCTGGTGTTGACTGCAACATCCTGTAAGGGATATGCAACATTTAAAAAAAAAATCTCCCTAGATGTTAATACTGATTTCATGCCGTTGAAAGCATTTTTGGCCATTCCTATTCTCTTTTTTATTTCTATTTCACTTCTGCCATCATCTGTCATACATGTCCAAGATAGGAGAAACTTGTTACTTGTTCTAGTATCTCCCCCATTTGCTGTGATGTTCATTGATGACCTTCCCTTTCCACCACTAATTATCATAGTTTTTGTTTGGATGTTAATATTTAAGCCCCATTCTGCACTATGTCTGTTTACTTGTTCTACTAGGTTTTGTAACTCTTGCTCGCTTTCTGCTGGTGTTGTTTGGTGGTATCTTTGGCAACAGTCTCCCAAGTTTCATGATGAATTCAAAATCTTTTTGTGAGATCTTCAGAGTGTCTTTAAACTGTTTCCTCTGGCCACCTTGGGAGCGTTTACCATTATGCAGCTGCCCGTAAAAATATTGTGTTTAGGGACCCTGTGATCTGGCATGAGAGTCAAGTGACCAGCCCAACAAATCTGATTCTTTCATTAGTTAGTAGTGTGGATACTGGGCATGGATGCTCTTTCTAGGGCTTCGGTGTCTGGGATGTTGTCTTGCCATTTAATTTTCAATAGCTTCCTAAAGCAGACTGTGTGGAAGTGGTTTAATTTCTTAGCTTGTCGCTGGTAGACAGTCCCGGTTTCACAAGCATATAGCAGTGTGAATAATACGACTGCTTTGTAGAATTTCAGCTTTGTTTGCAGGCTTATTCCATTTCTGCCCCACACATTCTTGTACAGTTTGCCAAAGGCCGCGCTGGCCTTGGAGATTTCTTGCATTCACTTCGTCATCAATTGTGGCAGCTTGTGACACAGTGCTGCCAAGATAGGTGAATTTGTCCAAAACACTTAATCTATGACCATTCACTTTCTATATTCAGCAAGGTGTGATTAATCCCTGGAGCTAGCTGGTACATAACTACAGTCTTCTCCAAGTTGATATTAAGTTGGCACAGGCATATGAGAAAGCTGAAACATTGTGTTGCATGTCTGCCTCTGAGTTGGCATATAGAGCGCAGTCATCAGCAAACAGGAGCTCTCTGACGGTGTCGCTGTTAGTTTTGGTTTTAGCTTTCAGCCTTCTGAGATTGAACAACTTTCCATCCATGAGGATTTCTGGCAAGTATCTTCCCTGCAATTGAGCTCAAGGAGATGCCTTGGTGGTTGTCACAGGATTGGCGGTTTCCTTTACGTTTATAAAGGTGGACTATTAATGCATTCCTTAAAATCTTGTGGCATGGTCTCGTTCAACCATATGTTTGTAAAGACTTGGTGAAGCTGCTCTATTAGGACTGGCCCACCTGCCTTATATATCTCTGCTGGGATGGAGTCAGGACCAGGCATCTTGCCGCTGGAAAGTTGCTAGATAGCTTTGTTTACTTCCACTATGGTTGGCAGTTTTTTAAATCTGGTCAATTTACATAAATTTAGCACACAATTGTTAGTTTTTGTATCATTTTTATAGAATAATCTAACCAGAACACTGACTGAGCAAAACAGTTTGTCAAATTTTTAAAAACACTTTCATCGAAAATTGGACCAATTCACGTTACTTGTGCTGTTATGTTTTAGAAATTTTTTTATATAAAAATCTGGTTTTGCTTATGCAAATCAAGCATAGACGTGTCACATTTTTAGAAACACTTTCTAGAACATTATGGCCTACTGCACTAATTGAGCACAAAACTGCCATGTTTTAGAAACACTTTCAGATAAAAATGTGCTAGTTCACACTAATCCAGCATAAAACTGCCGCCATTTTAGTAGCTCATTCATTCAGTAACATTTCCTTTGTAGAATCTCGCTCCCATAACAACCTTCCGGAAAACTTCTTGGCCATAATCAAGATGTCCTGCGTCCAATACAGCCATCTGGAGATCATCTGCCACATCCTGTATCCATCTTCTCTTTGGCCTTCCTCTTCCTCTCTTCCCGGGCATATACCCCTCCATTATTGTTCTCTCCAAACTTTCATGACGTTTCAAGTGACCAAAATATTTCATGGTTGTCAGGGTTTCTTGGTCAGTTTTGCAGAAGGTATTTTGCTGTTGCTTTCCTACGGGCAGTAACTGTACTAGTCGGTGGCCATAGCTATTGCCTCTACTGATGAGACCATCTGCCTATCGCTGCAGAAACACCCTAGAATAAAATGTGCTGTGTTTGGGACTACAACTCACATTGAACAAAATGCTTTAATGTCTACTACAAAGTTGAGCTCTACATATCTTCTCTGCTTACCCAGAACCACCCTAACCCGGTATTACCAAATCGGCCAACTTACTGGCTAATACTTTATATGTGAATAACAAAGACACAAACTCTAGATTGCACAATTTATTGTCTGGCATATTTGGCTGCATCTCGCCAGATACATACTGCAGAATTCACACAACACATAGTAAAATAATTAGATAAATCCTTCAAGCTGAAATTACACATGTTCACACAGTAATTTCAATTGTCTACCATGGTAATTTTAAACTGACTATCATGTCTTTCTGTTTGCTCAACATAATACTTTATAATAATTACAAGATTATCACACTCTCTTTAAAAATCTGGCTATGTTTAGGCTGTAAGTTTATTGCCAAGTTTCTAATTTTCTGGCCTGTAAGTTCATAAATTGTTGCGGATTTTCTTTGTGATTAATTTATTATTATTTTTGTAATTGTTTCCAATTTTTATTTTTCAGAGTAAGAAAGATAAAAAGAAGAAGGAAAAAGATAAAGCAAAGAAGAAAGGGCAAGATGATGAAGATGAAGATGATGAGGAAGAAGAAAAGGATAAAAATAAAGTGAAAGCTAAGAAAAAAGACAAAAACACAGACAAAATGGACGATAAAAATAATAAGAAAAAGAAAAAGAATAAAAGGATGATGATGCTGAAGACAATGAGGAAGACGAGAAGAAGAATAAAAAAGCAAAAGAACAGACAGAAGAGAAGAATAAAGACAAGAAATCAGAGGAAAATAATACAGATAAGAAAAATAAAGACCGTGTACAAAATGGGGAGGAGATTGTTACAGAGAAAGTCCCAGTAAAAGCAAATCCCCCCAAAAAGGTACATAATGTCTTTGGCTGTGAAAAGTTGTGTTCTTTGTTACATGTAGATTTTGTCTGTGAAAATGTGTTGTTTTTTGTTACATGTGTGTTTGTCTGTGACAATCTGTGTTGTTCTAATGTTACATGTATGTTTGGGAAATTGTGTGTTTTTTGTGTGAGTTACATGTATGTTTTGTCTGTGAAAATGTATGTTGTTTTTGTTTTGTTACATGTGTAGTTATCTGTGAATATCTGAATTGTTTTATGTTACATGTATTTTGGGGCATTTTTTTTTTCCAGTTACATATATGTTTGTCTATGAAAATCTGTCTTGTTTTCTTTTTGTTACATGTTTGTTTGTGAAATTCTGTTTTGTCTTTTGTTGCATGTATGCCTGTGTAAGTTGCCTTTGCACTCCAAACAGGTGTTTTTCTGATAATTTCAGCTTGTGTGCATATACGTTCTATGGTTGTTCATTTTTTCATCACTTCATTGGTTATGTTAAATGGCTAATTAAGGCAAATTGCATTTTTGTGTGGACACCATTATCTCTCTCTCTCTCTCTCTCTCTCTCTCTCTCTCTCTCTCTCTCTCTCTCTCTCTCTCTATCTATCTCTCTCTCTCTCTCTCTCTGTGTGGGTGGGGGGGAGGGAGGGAGTGAGAGAGAGAGAGAGAGAGAAAAAGTGAGAGCTTGATGCACATTATATTAGTTGCTTGCCAACATCTTGTCAAGTTAGCGTGGTAATGTTGTTATGTTGAAGTTTTTATCATAACAGTACCGTGCTGTGTATTATCTTCTTATAGCCCATGCAGTGTAGCATTGGTGATCATGTCTGTCTCACGTACTGCCTTCTGGCTCACGTACTGCCTTCTGTCTCATGTGCTGCCTTCTGTCTCACATACTGCCTTCTGTCTCACGTGCTGCCTTCTGTCTCACGTGCTGCCTTCTGTCTCATGTGCTGCCTTCTGTCTCATGTGCTGCCTTCTGTCTCATGTGCTGCCTTCTGTCTCATGTGCTGCCTTCTGTCTCATGTGCTGCCTTCTGTCTCAGGTGCTGCCTTCTGTCTCATGTGCTGCCTTCCGTTTCATGTGCTGTCTTCCGTCTCATGTGCTGCCTTCTGTTTCATGTGCTACCAATAATTTCTGATACTGATGTTCATCCTGCCATGATCTCAGACTGTCCAGCATTTTCTCTTTTGTTCTCCCTCTGCTTTTTCTCCCCTCCTGCTTTCCCTTTCTTCTTACACGTCACTGTCTTCCGATGTGAGAAGTATTTTGTTAGTATTCTGAATGTTATCCCGACTGTCACTCTTTTCCCCCTTTGTTTCTCTGTTTAAGGAGTGTCACTAATTTAAGTGCAGCAAAGGTTAGTGTGCCGGGTTCCCTGGCCAAGGAGTTAGCAACTTTCTCCGTAACCCCGAATACTCTCGTGGTTGACGTGAGCGCACGAGAATTGGAAACGGTTCGAGTCGCGCCAGTGACTTATGAGAGTATGGAGCTGGTCGTTCAGAAAGCAATGGCAAACTACTGAGCGTAATCTTGCCAGCTGAAAGATGCTGATGTTGACAGCGATGTTCTGTAAAGGATATGCAAAACATTAATTAAAGGTTAGTGTGTATAGCACACGCTTGTGTATGTATTGTCCTGGACAGATTGCATCCACTACCTTGGAAAAATGGAAGCAATTGTAATAAATAGATTAAATGACACTCATAACATGCTTTTCTCTTAAGTGCCTTTTAATTTTATTTCTACATTCTCTTTTTCAGTCTCGTCTGTGTGTCATCTTGTGATCGACCAATCAGAAATGTTTATTTGGCTACGGGAGCACCATGTCTAACGTCGTTGAAACATTTTGCTGTATATGCAGTCACTTTGGTGCTTACAAGTTCATAACCATTTGATACAGAAAGTTTCTTTCTTCCAGTTTAATAATTTCTGTAATCTTGTATATTCAGCAAGGTATTTCAAGAAGGATGAGGCATCAGAGTAACAGACAAATGAATTAATTGATATTTTGTATTTGAGATAACAGAAAAGGTGATATTAAGAGGAAACATTGGATAAAATTAAATACTAGACTGTTCCAGATATGCAGTACAATTGCCAGACGTGAATATCGCTATTAACAACTGCAGTGATGACTCCCATTAATATAAATGAAATGGGTTAAATTGTAGTAGAGCTTTGCAAATGTAAACAGTTGGAAAACAAAGTGTAGAGCAGCTTTACAAAAACAAAACATTGTGGCATAAGTCTTCATCTGCAAACAGCAACAAGAAAACAACAAAATACAAACAACCGAGAAAACACTAGTCACTACACCAAGGCACAATATTATGTTCTTGTGAAATTATAAGCAACCAAAATGGACAGAACAATGTGGTACTTAATCCAGAGGCTCCACATATGTTGTTTATGTGTTATTGTGTTTTATTGTTGTTGTTTGCGTGTAGCTGCAATGTCCATTTTTTTTTGGGGGTAACTGTACTGGGTGTTTGTAAAGTCTCACTACACTTTGTACGTAGAACAAATTTGAAAAATGAAGTACATGATGTTATAAAAAAAATTTGCTCCACAGTCCATTGTGAAGCAGTATGCAGCGAATTACTATCATCTGCTGGCGTAATTCTTTGCACTCCAAACAGAATGGTGTTGCCAATGGAAGGAAGAATTGTTGTTGTATTTGCTCTACATGCAAAGTGTAATGAGACTACAACAACTGTATATTTTGTAAAGTTGCTCTACTGTTTTTCTTTTCCAATTTCTTGACATGGCTCTCAGTCAAGGTTTTTATAATCCATAGTGGATGAGTTCATATTTAGGGCATAAGGACAGTCAATATGACTCTCAATTGAAGTTTGAGGTGGCACATTCTTGACTTTGTTCAGAAAGTGAGCTGTTCTGTATTAATACACTCAGTACTAGACTCCACTACACCTCCAGAACCTTGTATAGAATGCATGCATGCCAAGATGTGTGCATTAGCAGACAACCATCTCATGTGTTATTTATAACATCTATTTTTATACCTTCTTATATTATTTATCATTTATTATACTTTATACAGCTGTTAATTTATTAAATATACATCAACATTCACCTGTGTATGGTAGGTATAAATTTGTTTACCTTCTCACTTCTAACCTGAGGTACAGTTACTGCAATAAGATACCTTTATTGACTACTCCTACATGTCGACAACTACAATTCCTCTTATTTTCCTTTTCTTCCTTCTTCAGCTTCATAAGGCTGCATGGCTCTTAATAGCAAGCATAATTTTCTTATGAATGTTCCAATAACACAGTCAAGTTTCAAAGCACAGTGCTTTAATCAGACGCAGTTCCACGCTGTCCTTTCATCTGTTTTACATACACTTGATCTTGTGTCTTCAATTCACTTGGCCAGCGCTTGCTTTGACAGACGGCCAACAAAAAGTTCAGGTGGCTGTATTCAGAGATTGTTTATTTGTTGACAATCTTTTCTTTTATGTTTAATTTACTTGACTTTGAATTAGATTGAACTAAACATAGTCTTTATCATATCTTTTCAGTTTTTTTTGGTTTTTTTTTAGACTACAAGCAGTAGTGTATGCTTGTCTAACTTTGATAATTTATTTTTACTAGATAGTAATGTATATGTCTACATTTTCAAAACTGTAATAGTTTAAATTTCATTGTAATTTTTGTTTTGTGTGAGATTGACTGTAAATTGTGTAAAGAACATTTGTTTAGTTGATTGTATTTTCATTCTATTCTTGTAAATGTAACCATTGATTAATTCTTCAATGAATTAAAACAACATGATGCCCTTGTACTGGCAGCAACTATGTGTATTATAATATCAGTAGTTTCTGTTCACATTAATCAACTTTTTCTCATCCTATGATAATGTCTCATCAAAGACCAAGATCTATAGAGAGACATGAACGCCTATGCCAGTTGGCATGGCACATGATGATGATGATGATGTTATATTAATATACAAGTAGTGGTTTTAGATGTGTTTTTCTGTATGACTACTGATTTGGTGTGTGTATCGTCTTTTTGATGAATCATCACAGATCATTTACTTCTGGTGATATTACATTTACAGATAAAGTGATGGTTCCACATGAGGATCATGTTTTACTAGTTACAGACACATGATATTATGTCTGAATGTTTTCTTCAAGTGCCTTGCCTGCCCACAGCTCTCGTTCTATAGTACTAGAGATCAGTTTGTGGACTGATGTTGTTTCATGCCAGGATCTACGGCTGTTTATAAAGGCACTGACTTTCCCATTAGTGATTGTTCCATTATATATGCATAAAAGGCCATGCTCTGTCAATCATAGTGATATAAAATAACAGGCAAATGAAATCCCTATCATCATCATCAGTTTTGAAATGGACAAATCACAGCTCATGGCTGACTACACTGAAGTGATACACTAGTGATAAATGTGATATAATTTGAGTGTAGTAATCCACAAACTGTGACAAAGGTAATGGGAGTTCACATGTTGTTTTATTACATTGTGACTAGGACCAATTTACGTATACATATATTCTCTCTGCTATCCTTTAACTTCCTTCCCCATGTATCTGACCAGCTGTTACCATGTATTTCAGGTTTTCTCTTCTCATAGAACTAAATAATGGTGACTGTGCGTCTCTAATATCCATCATGGTTATTCCTCACAAATTCTATCTTGCCATTAGCACTGACATGAAATCACCTGAATATCAGATCAAGCAGGTGTTGTGGGCAATGAAAGAGCAGATCAGATGACTGGTTCTGTCACCATACCACAGGGTCAGCCAACGAATCCAGCCGACATTAAGTCTGCTTAGCAACAAATAGTAGGATCCTTTTCTGCTTTCATTTTTGTTCTGTTTATTCATTGCAATATCAGGAACTGTATGCTTAACATGAATACCAAAGTATCAAGATAGGAAACTTAATTGAAGTATCACAACCTATAAGTTAACATGTAAACAATTATGTATGTTAGCTTTTCTGTTATTATTATTGTATTTCAACAGGTACATTTATCTGTTATTTGTGTGTGTACATACCCCTGTGTTTTGGATGGTAACCTTAACAATTAATGTTATGTTTGGTCAATCATACATTGCTTACAGAAATTCATACATTGCTTACAATAACTCGCAATACTTTGTATACTGTTTACTATAGTTGAATCAATTCCGTCCTCCACTTTGAACAAATTAGTCACATTGCAATACCTATCTATTTTTGGTTTGCATTTACTCCTTTTATGTGATATTTTGGTTATTGCGTTACTAGAGATGTACTCGACATTAATCTTACATTGCATTTCCTAGTGAGAAATTCAAGGGTTTCAAACATGTCAATATTATAATTTTATTTGTTTGTGGTTATATCCAGTTTCCAAGCTATGTCTTATTGAAAATGCATTCACTACTTCCTCTCTCTCCTTTGACTTGTATTTTTTTTAAGCATCTGCTTGCTTTGAACTCAATCGTAGTCTAAACACATGCCACTACCACTAGTTGCCACTTCTAGTGAGTGCACTAAACTGATGTTGTGTGAGTAGATTTTCCTAGTACCAGTATCCTTTGGCCGGCTTCCTGGCCTAGAGGTTAGCAACTTTTCTCCATAATCTTGTATTCTCTCGTAAGTAACGTGACGACGGTGAGAATCAGCAGTGGTTCGAATTGCATCGGTAACTTACAGGGTATGTGAGCCGGCCACTCAGAAAGCAATGGCAAACTACTGAGCATAATCTTGCCAAGAAATCAACAATCAGCTGAAAGGTGCTGATGTTGACAGCGATGTCCTGTAAAAGATATGCAAAACATATTAGTATCCTTTGCCACCCAGCTAACCCACTTCAACTTCTGAGGTACTTGTCATTTACATCCTTAAGTCAAGGACGAGGAGTCAACATCGAAGTCCAACTAAACAACGCATGGAAAGAACCATAATGCCGGGGTCAGAAGAGAAAGTTTAATGTGTTAAACCTGTCTGCCACGGTAACCTCCTTTGTCTGCTGGACTGCCAGAGATCATTCTGTTGATGCTCATCTTGTAGATTTGTTAAATTTTGCTGTTATCTTTTTATTTTGTACTTCTCATTCAGAAAGCAGTGGCAAACTACTGAACATATAGTTGCCTAGGAGATCAACCTGGGGTTGATCGCAACATCCTGCAAAGGACATGTAACATTGTTTATGTAAAGTGTCAAGGATAGGCCATCCCATTCAGTTATGTTAGGTTTTGGGGAAAGGCCACCCACTTGCTTATGTATGGTGTCGAAAATAGGCTATCTACTTGGTTATGTCAGGTATCTTCTTCTTCTTTTGTTCGCTTGAAATATGTCTATAACTGCAATGTTGTCTCTTGTATGAATTTAACTGTCATTTTTAGTTCACACAGCGGTCCATAGAGTTTATCCACCACTGTCGTCTCTGTAGGCCAGAAGGTTTGCCTAGATATGTTATATTTTGGGCAGTCATGGAGTATGTGCTCTGCTGTCTGTGAGGCCAATCCGCATGTGCACATGGCTGATTCACCAATCTTGAATTTTGTATGTCAGGTATCAAGGATAGGCCATCCACTTGGTAATGTACGTGATAGGCTATCTACTTGGTTTATGTAAGGTATCGAGGATAGGCTATCTACTTGGTTATGTAAGGTGTCTAGGATAGGCTATCTACTTGGTTATGTAAGGTGTCTAGGATAGGCTATCTACTTGGTTTTGTCAGGTGTCGAGTAAAGGCCATCCCACTCGGTTATGCTATGTCCTAAAACATCTCATGCTCCAATGGTGGTATTTGCCATAGGACTACTTTTACCATTAGATTTTTCTGTGCTGCACTACCAAACTCTAGAGACTCTGATCACCACCAGGCAGAAATGAAACACTCTATAAACACAGATCCTATTTATTATGGGCTCTGTTTATTTGAGAATAACCCCTTCACTGTTTCCTGTCACTGAGTCTTATCAAAAGGTAAGCTCTTCCCTGTTTCCTGTCCCTGAGTATTGTCAAAAGTTCAGCTCAATCCTGTTTCCTCTCCCTGAGTTTTGTCAGAAGCTCAACTCTTCCCTGGTTCCTCTCCCTGAGTCTTGTCAAAAGCTCAGCTCTTCTGTTCTCTGTCACTGAATCTTGTCAGAAGCTCAGCTGTTCTCTGTCACTGAATCTTGTCAGAAGCTCAGCTGTTCTCTGTCACTGAGTCTTGTCAGAAGCTCAGCTCTTCCCTGTTTCCTGTCCCTGAGACTTGTATCAAAATCTCATAGCTTCCCTGGCTCTTGTTCCTGAGATGCCCAGTTCGCAGTCAGAAAATCAAACCAAACTAGGTCAAATTGCTAGAATGTGAATGCTTTAAAAATTAAACATATCAATAATTTAGGTTTTAGATATGTTTTGTTTATCTTTACTTCACTACCCGACATGAAACTGGTTTAAGTTCATTGAAACATGCGTGTGATTGATGTACTTATCTCATTTTATACAAAAGTTAAAATATGAACTTATTTGTATTTTGTTTCCTCATGATCACAAATAGAACAAAATGTATATATGATTGTACATTAAGGTATCAAAATATACAAATTACATTAAGAATACTGCTTCAACATTGTACAGAACACAGTGTATTCAGAAACATTTGGGTAGTCAAACTCTCCTCATGATTCCAAATGTGTTGTCTCAAATGTGTACATACCTGTAACTTGATATGCAATGTACAGAATGGGCATGGTCATAGAATAAGCCAGTTCTTCATTCCATGTGTCCTATGTGCCTAGACGTCAGACTGTGGTTTGGCATTGATGTTATTTATTGCTGTATATTATTTATTCATGCTCCACTATGTTTTTCTTCTCTTGCATCGATTTGTTGTCGAGATCTGGAGGGAATTAACTTTGAAAATGCATCACATAGCGGTTAGACTTATTAGATAGATTTGTGGTTTTTGGGGGGAAATATAACTTTGAGTTGTTTTGGTGAAGTTAGCATACAATTTTCTGGCGTAAACATGTTATATGCAGGTGTTGATGTTAGATAAGATGTTGCTTTTCTCAACTGGATACTTTTCAGCATACCTATCTATCTGTCCTTATGTTTAGCTATCCATCTATCTTACTTAGCTATCTAACTATCAACATACTTTTCTCCCTACCTGTCGTAGTATTTTCCTGGGGTGAGGGAAGGATACTATTACACCTTAATAACGGCATAGAGACACTCTGGGAATACAGTCTACAGACCTCTCCAGCCCTTGGATTCCTATCTCTCTCACTATCAACCACGGGACAATACCCCTTTCACCTCTCATCCAGAACAGATGACACGACTCTGGCGTCTACACATAATGACTAGATGATATAATGTACAAGATGATTGTCAACAAAGATAATGTTCATGAGAGAATCCTGGCAACCGTCAGGCGATAGAAGATATGGCTATCTGGATTAGCCTCAGGCCGTCTTACTCATCACTGTACACAGCGCGCGATACCACAAGGCTTAAGAGGTCACTCATCTTTACAATTAGCGTGGAACATCTCTGCCGAGGTGTAGACTCAGCTGGACTGACTAATACGTCGATGTGGTGACTCTGAGTTGCGTTGGTACGCGATGACTTCTGACTAACATCGCTGTAGAAGTTCTGAAGGCCTGTCACTAAAGATTCACTGGTAAGGCCGGGTTAGATAACTGTCCTTGGAAGCCACCATATAACACTGTCAAAGTTCTTGAAATAGATGGTGGTCCCTAATGGGATCAAGATGGGTATAACTGGGCTTATAAGCGCTGGACGTAGGCACACGTCAAGTGGACTCTTTCACTCAAAGTCAATACTGGTAGTGGGTGACCCTGTAATGAATGTCCCCAAGGTTCATATTACGACATGGTAGACTGTTCCCGGAACACCAGGCCATCCGGAAGTAAAGGGTAATGTAGTTCTTCTCTACTCGTTGGGCCAGTGGATCACAATGTCAAAATGATCACAGAAATGAGGACAATATACTCGCCCGTGCGTAGCCATCATAATACCCGGTGGACTGACTGAAGATCAGTTAGCGGTCGAGACGGGGACTGGACTGGCGTAGTGACTTCGCGGCACGTGGTGTTGGGTATAAGCATCACTTCACGTCACGTAGGTAAGCCAGCCATGTTGCCACCTTCACCAAATCATCTTACTCTGGTCCCGTCAATTAGGTCTCTCAGAAAGTAGAACCTTAAGACAAACCGTGCATTCAGAATTGAGGAGCTCCTGTCCCAACACTGGACGTTATGTCCATTTTCTTTAAAAAAACAGCAAGACAATGGCTTCCTCTTTCCATTTAACGAATTAACACAGTCGTCCAAAACACAACTTCTCGCCAGCAAGGCCTGTTCTGAACTGAGCCAGTCTTTGTTCTTAGAAGGTGATTGCGCATGCCTTACCGGACCAGGTTGGGTTGAGCATCACTCGCCCGAACCGTCCAGAAGATCGCCCTTGCGTGGGGTACATTAATACCTCGGTTGTATCCCTTAGACTAGGTCGGCTGACGGAACTAGGGAACCGGACTTTTGGGAAGCTTGAAGGAACTAGGGAACCGGACTTTTGGGAGCTTTACCAGGTGAATTCTCAGCATTTCCATGACACTACCTACCTGCCTGTGTGTTTGTCTAACTACCCACCCACCCACCTACCTACCTATCTGTCTATCTACCTACCTACCTGTTTATCTATCTGTCTGTATGTCTGTCTATCTATCTGCTTCCTGCCTCTATATTTACTTACTCAGTTATCTACCTACCTTCTTCTTTCTAATTAGTTGCGTGTCCATCACAGCATGTAGCAGTCAACCCCAGCATTTTCGCTGTTCATGATTCCTGGGCATATTTTATGTTCAGTTGTTTGCCATTGCTTTCTGAACGACCGGCACCTATACCTTTGTCGAAAAAACCAGCACCGCTGTGTTTCGAACCCGGGTATACGGGCTCACAAACCACGTCTCCTGCGTGACAGGCAGAGATACTAACCACTACACTACCTAGAACACTCTCTGCCTACCTACCTAACTACTTATCCATTTGTCTCATTATATTTGGATAATTAAAGGATCTGTATTCAACTATGTATGCTATCATTGTTAATTCAGGTCATCTGGAAATGAAACAATTCTGATTGTTAACATGTTGATTGTTCCTGCGTTGATGACACTGTTGGAAGGTATATAGTCTTGTACATGAATTAACAAAAAAGAATTAGCTATGTTTTCCTACTAAGCAAATGTTATTTCTCATGTCTAAATATGAACATTTTGTTTTGATATGCAGGTTCATGATAGTTATACAGTTTTACATTATAAAATAAATATTGATGAGTTGCACATATATATTAACTTTAATTCAATGCTTTCAAGCTGATTTATTTCTCAAATGAGCAAAATAGCCAAAGAAAAAGAAAGAAAACATGTATATGGTTCTTTCCTTGATGAGTTAAAATTGTTTTTCTCTTTAAATTAAAGAAGAAAAAGAAATTATGTTGTTCCAGCCTTCTTGGGTTAAATATACTTGTTTTTACTGATATCTTGATGTGAGTTGTGTTTCACTGTCTTATCAAGCCTGTGGCTCACTCAGTACATCCAGCTGCGACAAGCATTTTTCCAGATTAGCTTTCTCTAACAATTTGCCTGTCCTCACTGTACCTACAAGGCAGCAGGTTTGTGTCTCTCTTCATCTGGTTCCTATCCCTTGACTTGTCTGACATGGGAGACCCTACCTGTAGCTGAGCTCATTGAGGTCATTGGAATGCCAGTCCTGTCTACCACATCAAGGTGGATATACTGTTATACAAGACAGGCGACTTTCCTGGTTAAGTTGACGATATTCAAGGAGACAACTCATAGCAAATAGTAAATATACTAGTAGCTATTTATTGTTTTGTTTTATGAAGAAAATAATGATCTGTAATTAATTGGATGTTTAAATCATAAATGCCCACGCTTATTGGCATGGCACATGATGGATGGATAGAAGTAGATAATAAAATAAATATTATTGTGTTATATATCATTGCTGATAGGATCCATTATAGCGTAGTGGTTAGTGCATTTGATTACCTACCTAGATAGTGGTCTGGGCTCAATACCCCTCCAGTGGCAGGTTCTTTCTCTTCTCCCCCCCCCCCCCCCCCCCCCCCCCCCACCACCACTTCTGGGGTTGACTCAGTTTCATACAACAGGTACCGGATGAGTTTGAGAATACAGTGCAAACCGCTTAATGCGATCTTGGATGTGGCGAATTTCTTTTGTGAAGACCAACATTGTATTGTATATTGTAAATGCATCACTATATGCTTGAACTCTTATCAGAGGAATTTCTGATAAGAAGAACTATTTCTTGGGTTCCAGATGAGTTTGCCTTATCAGAATTGCACTGTATTCTGGGAAAGAGGCAGAGAGAAAGGGAACTGGTCTCCCTATATTATTATAATGTGGCCTAGATTGTCATGGCCCAACACTGGACGCAGTCAGCAGTATCCACGGTGGCAATGTTTATCATTGTTGTTATCCCTCCAGGCACTGGGTTGCAGTCTGTTGACAATGACATACTTAAAGCCTGTGACTGACACGCTGCCAGGCTAGGCTAATCCCCCCCAGCCAGTGCGTGTTGTGACCTCGTTACATCCTAATGTGCTTCTCAGTAGATGTGCAGTTCCAGTGTGTTGTGCACACCCTGCTGGTTTCTCAGCTTGGAGAGGGGCAGAAGAGCTCTGATAGTCTCCCTTGAGATGGAACTTTGGTAAAGGTTGAGAGAATAAGTTCACCCTCATTCCAGTACATGCAGGCCCTTTCCCAACCTGATTACCAGTCTCTTCTTTTGTCCTTGATCATTCCCCCCCCCCCCCCCCTCCCCCACATTGGGGCCAAGGTCCTCACCCAAATACATTGAGCCGTCCTGTCTTTTGCATTTCCCTCCATGTCCTCCTCATGAAGTTCATCTCTGTTTTTAATTCTCTTCTCTGCATGTTGTTATGTCACCAGTTATTTTGTTCACCCTGTAGGTCCCAGACAAACAACAACAACAAAACTTTATACTTTCAAAGGGTTAAGAATTGGGCATGGCAGGCCCGTCTTACATTCTGCCCTTCTATCACTCTCTTTCATACATTATATCATTCCTAGCTATCCTCAGTGTGTGTCCTATCCAGCGACAGGGTCTCTTCCTCACCTCATGATTTGTTTTAGACATTAGATTAGTTACTAGTGCCCTCCATGAGCTCCACGCTGGTGGTCCTGTCATACCATTTTATTCTCACTATGCTATGAAGGCCAGTGCTTAAAGTGAAACTCACTTTTCCTTAGCATTCACAACCAACCATCACTTGTCAAATGACCGGGAGTGTTTTGTGGCTGAGGATAAAGGCAGCAGTCGCATGCAGTGGGCAGAAGCTAAGATATTTAATTCAACAACTTCTATTATCCATGTCGTCTGATGTGTTAGGTTGGCATTCTCACCCTTCCACCACCCATAACTCTTTCAATCTCAGAAGATCAAAGCAGTTGCCCAGTGGAGATGACAAGAGCAACCAAATTACAAATTTGTTACTTTCCTAGGGGCCAAATAGGCATGTATTAAAAACACAAATACAGATTGCCAGATTCTTTATTATGTATTTCTGGATAACGAAGGAGGACAATGTTCTTTGGTCAGGTGGTGTAAAGAGGCTTTGGGAAATACTGTGACGACTGGAAAGATCAGCTGTAAGAGGCAGGGCCAGGCCTAGAGAGAAATAGTGCTGGACAGACTGTGATGATGACAGGGAGGGATGTCAATAGAATTGATCCAGAACAAAGATCTGTGGATATGTATGAACATGTACACCAGTTGACATGGCACTTGATGATGATGATGGTGGACAAAATAAAGTTGAATTGAATTGATGATGATCTTTCTTCAAGATGAGGCAGGGGCCAACTAACACAACGGTGGACAACCAACGCAATGGTGGACGACCAACACAACGGTGGACAACCAACGCAACATATAAACATGTTTTATCCCAAAGAACCAGGAGAGGATTCAGCCTTGCCCAGCCGGCTGTGATGAGAGCAGTGATCTGCACACTTCCACTATGATGATGACTGGCTAAATGTGAGAAGCACTGTCACGCATGACATGTTGACTGGTACACATGGAAGAATAGCCAATCACACATGACATGATTGTACGTGGAAGAATATAGACAAGGGCATGATTGGTGTACGTGGAAGAATAGACAACATGATTGGTGTACGTGGAAGAATGAGCAATCACATGACTGGTGTATGCAGAAGAATAGACAATCTCATATGACATGATTGTATGTGGAAGAATAGACAATGACATGACTTGTGTACGCAGAAGAATAGACAAGGGCATGATTGGTTATGTGGAAGAATTGACAATCATATGGTTGGTGTATATGGAAGAATAGACAATCACACATGACATGCCTGTATATGGAAGAATAGACAATGACATGATTGATGTACGCGGAAGAATGGACAATTGCATGATTGGTGTACGTGGAAGAATGGACAATCACATATGACATGATTGCACATGGAAGAATAGACAATCACATGATTGGTGTATGTGGAATAAAGACAGTCACACTGAATTTTGCTTGGGACAGAAGGATAATGTTCGTAGCACACACATATATCCCCATAAATGTTTAAATCTCCTCCCATGAACACACAAGGAGCATCTCAACACAGTGCATAAACTCCATAACATTGACTAGGATCCAAATGTGTGTGTACCAGAATCACACACGATACATTCTTTTATGGGTAGATCTTCTACTTGTATAAATCTTGCCAAGGCATTGGCAAATTCAGCGTACTCATTACAATTTCCAACTGCCGAGGGATCTTTAAAGTGTGACATGCACACGGGTCTTCTTAATGTTTTCACCATTATCTGTGAGGGCTAGATCTCCAATCCACTACCCCATGATCAGGGGTCTTTACTTTGCAAAGACCTACACTGTTCACAGTGTGAATCGTACCTGGAATCAGCTCAAGTTTAGAGGCGGATGCTGCGCCTCTCGGCCGCTCTGCTCTACATATATATCTGAACTTAAATTTGACCCACATGATAGACATTTGATACTTTACGATAAGCCACGATATCAGTGGCTTGTTATATCTAACCTGAAATGTTAAATGTTACCAGCACTTCACACATTTGATACCTTATCACCCTATGAGTTTATTCCCTAATCTGAAATTTGACCAACAAATCACACATTTGATACTTTCATGCTATCAGTTTATATCTAACCTTAAATGATACCAGCACTTCACACATTTGATACTTTCATGCTATCAATGGTTTATATCTAACCTGAAAATTTACCAAGTCACACATTGTATATGATCATATCATACTATCATTTTATTATATATATAACCTGAAACATTACCAACACACCACACATTTGAGTTAAATTCGTTCGTTCCCTAACCTGAGATTTGACCAATATGTCACACTTTTGATGCTTTAATCAGTTTATGTATTACTAATCTACTCATGTATCATTAGACTGTGATATGTTTTTGTTTGAACTATGTATTTATTATATACAAATAAACAAAATATTACATATGACATGCTCTTCTTCTTCGTGTGTCCTGAGAAGAATGTTTTCACTGACTTGTACAGGTAAGCTGTGATATTTGCAACTGTCAGTAGATGCATGCAGCTTTAGCATATTTCTGTAACTGCCTTTAGCTTCACACAAACTATAAATATGATGTAGTTGCAAGGACAAACCAGTGTTTTTGCCCTGGTGGCAGGTTAAACCTGTGTTTTTATCCTGGTGACAGGTTAAACCTGTCATTGTCCTGTGACAGGTTAAACCTATGTTTTAGTCCTGGTTTCAGGTTAAACCTGTTTTTGTCCTGTGGCAGGTTAAACCTGTGTTTGTCTTGGTGGCAGGTTAAACCAGTGTTTGTCCTGGTGGCAGGTTAAACCAGTGTTTTTGTCCCGGTGGCAGATTAAACCTGTGTTTTTGTCCTGTGGCAGGTTAAACCTGTGGTTTTGTCTTGGTGGCAGGTTAAACCTGTGTTTGTCTTGGTGGCAGGTTAAACCAGTGTTTGTCCTGGTGGCAGGTTAAACCAGTGTTTTTGTCCCGGTGGCAGATTAAACCTGTTTTTTTTTTGGTCCTGTGGCAGGTTAAACCTGTGGTTTTGTCTTGGTGGCAGGTTAAACCAGTGTTGTCCTGGTGGCAGGCTAAACCAGTGAGGCTTTTCGGTCAACTAACCATGAGCTTGCACCCTTAAGTATGTCTGTGGGTTTGGTGTATAAACAGATGATACAGCAGACATTTAAAATATACAAGTTATATAAACAAATGTAAATTAGTTTACAAACAAAACTATTTTCCCCGTGTTTCCATCCTGTTTCAGGATATTGCTGTCAACACCAGCATCTTTCACAGCCTCACATAAGGGCGGTACCAACATAAAGTAAGAGAGACTAGCGAAGGAATAGAACTCCAGCTAAAGGGAAAGAACCGAGTCACTCGAAGGCTCGAATAATCCAGAGCCTTCTCGAAGGACCGGTCAGTGTGTCCACAGCCCCGTGGACACGATGGGACCCGCCGATTGCGGGGTCCACGAGAAACTCAGAGAGAGTTACCACCCGTGTCGGATTGCGACACGTGTGGAAAGGCAGACACGGACTGGACATCGAGGAAGCAACAGGGCTTACCTTAAGGGGGACTTGATAGTTTCAGACCCAAGTGTATTTAGGGGTCTTATGCATATGTTAGATAGCTGATAGAGTTGTTGTGATAATCATGTTTATTGTAAACTCCTGTGATACGCAACTTGCAGATTGCTGGCTTGCGAAAACTCTCTTCGCCAGCTTACTGTAACATAATAATAATAAATGATGTTAGATTGCATATGAACGGAGTTTGTTGCCTGTATGAGCCCGAGTTTCATTCCCCTAGATATCTAGGACGGTGACAGGCTATTTGGGGGCAAGCCGGTTTTGGCAATCACAAGCTTTACTTTCCAGACAGCTCTTGGTTTTTGCCAAGTAAAAAAAAAATATATCAACTTTCATACATGACAAAGTCAAAAACTTTGCAGCTATCATCGTATTATCTATGAATGAGCTATTATAGTCCCTCTACAAAAATATTTGATATTTGAAATTATGATGATGCATAAA
>JACEFZ010020934.1:0-7500 GCA_014155875.1 Cepaea nemoralis
CTACCAGATTCAAGGAAGCTCAATAAAGTTTTGGGAAGGAAGGAAATCCCAGTCTGAAGAACACCAGTTCGGCAATCAATAAAGATTGCTTACAAACGTGATTAAAAGCTAGAGGGAGGTTGATTCACCCAACATAGTGAAGATTACAGTTGCACCATACAGCATTAAACAGTGGTAACGAACCAAGAACCGGTTAAGAGTAACTAGTGTTAGTACAGTAACAATTAACATTAGTAATTAGCACTTGCGGACTGAATGGTTCGATGTGCAACGAGGATGATCTGTCGACTAACACTTAACTTTACTAACTGTGTAAACACTAGAAAAGAACTTGTGCAGTTGGTTAGAGAACATTAGGAACGGACATTGTGTAGAGTGAATCCGGTCCATAAGTAACTGTTCATACCACCGGTGTCTATTTCTCATGTTCATGAAATGGGATTACCAGAGGTCTACAGAAGCAAAGCAGTATCCGGCAGGATGGTTCCGGCAACGGGTGAGACGTACTTGTTCTGACGTAACGTGCTGTGGTCTATCTTTGCTGTGATCAGCGGACTGATCTGATGTCTGAGAGTCAGATTCTCTACACTTTATAGAACACGTCACACATTTTCTTCGCATACACGTCTCATACACGTTACACTTTTATTTTAATAAATTAATCTTTATTAATTTCTAGAAGTAAGAGTTGTTGAGTATGTTGCGTTGGGGAAGTATGAGAAGGGGGCATAGTACGACAGTGTGAGAGTGATAGGAAAAGGTGTCCATAGGCTGATGGAGTGTGTTGGACGGAAGCTGGTGGATTCTCCAGAATATTGAGGGGAAAAAAAAAATAATATTATAATGTGGGTGTCGGATCTCCTCACTCCAGGGACGACACTTTAAAGGAGGACACGACAGTGACAACTGGTAAGATCGAGGGGAACAGACCAAGGGGAAGACCTAGAAGCAAGTACCTGGATGGCTTGGCCTTGTGGCATGGTCGAGACAGAAACACGGAGCTGATCCACGACTCTGGTGATCGAGTGAGATGGCAGAACATGACCGCCCACGCTTACCGGCATGGCACATGATGGATGGAGGTAGGGTCTACCCAATAACGTATCCCTAGTATCATCTCCTACAGATACGGGACAGGCAGGTAGGGTCTAACCCAGTGTTTCCCAACCTTTTTTGTGCTATGCCCCACCTAAGCCTTTCTAAAATTCTTATGCCCCCCCCCTCCCCCCACCCCCCCCCCAAACATATGCATCATTTTTAATATTCAAAAATTGAAATGCTTACTAAAGAAACTTGAATTTTTTTTTAGAAGGGCTCACGGTTCCAAGAGGGGCCAGAGCCGCCCCCCCCCCCCTCCCAGGCCCCGCGTCCCTGTGTGTCGGGTGATTTTTTTTTTTTTTGGTCTGGGGGTTACCCCAGACAAGCTTATTCCCCCACCTCCCCCTTGTTTTGTGTGGACCCTTAGTCTCACTGTGAGCTATTGCCCACAGTGGTCCACCAGGCCCACATCTAAGGTGAAGATATGTGATGGGTTTTTATTTGATCATCCCGCCACCATCCCCCCACCCCCACCCCCACCCCCGACCAGACCAGGCGCACTATTGGGGGGAGAGCAGCAAATCCGAGCCAAAGGACCGGTAGGGATTAGGAAGAAATCGCTACGAAATTATTGAGCAAACACAGTACGACAAATTATTGAGCAAAGCCAGTACGACAGTCCTTCGATCCGAAAATACTCAGAGATATATTCCAACTGGTGGAATTATTGGACACTATGGACATAAATAACAAACACATGGCATCCATGGATATAGCCTCACTATTCACCAACGTTCCATTAGAGGAGACAGTGAAAATAATAAGGGAACGCATTGGAGACAAACAACTAAAATTAGGCATACCAACACCTATTCTGGAGAGGCTACTACTACTATGTATCGCCAACATACAATTCAATTTTCTAACTAAGTCATACCGCGAAATTGACGGAGTGGCCATGGGGAGTCCTCTTGGTCCTATTCTAGCGGACATCTTCATGGCACATTTAGAAGAAAAGAGATCCTCAGACATCAACAACTTGGCCTTTTACCGTCGTTATGTGGACGATATACTAATTATCACCATAGACGAGCTACAAGCAACATCGTTCCAGGCCACAATGAACAAGACGCATAAAAACATCTCTCTATCTATGGAACACGAACACAACGAAGCGTTACCGTTCCTAGATATTCTAATGAGACGTAGAGCAGACGGCACAATTCAAAGATCGGTGTATCGCAAAGGAACATGGACTTGCCAATACCTAAATTTTCAGAGCTTCAAACCTGTCCAGTACAAACGGGGCTTAGTACGGACCCTGTTTGACCGTGCTAGAAAGATATGCACCCAGGACACACTGACAGAGGAATTTGAAACTCTGAAGAATGTCTTAAACCTGAATGGATACTCCAAAGGATTTATAAAACGCCACTGCCAACAGCCCAAACCAAAACCAGACTTAACTACAGTCCCAAAACTCAAGGTATTCATCCAGCTAACCTTTCGAGGGGATGACGTAATGCAACGTCTACGAAGACCGGCTTACTACAGCAGTAGGCCGAACATTCTGTGCTGCAACTCCAGTCATTAGATATAAAACCGTACCGATTCCTACACCAGCAGTCAAAGAGCCTGTTCCTCTGTACGCCACAAACAATTGTATTTACCAATTCACATGTAGATGCCATGCCTTCTACATTGGTAGAACAGAGAGACAGCTTAACAAACGAGTGTCAGAACACATACCTCAATGGGTCACGAAGATACAACACACAGGAGATGCTAGCCTCGTGGGGCCGACACACCGGAAGCTCCCGGCGTCTTCAATTGGTAGACACATTGTCGAGAGCGGCCATGTGGTTGACAGAGACACTGCCTTTCGCGTGTTGTTTAACACACAAAATACTCGCTTGTTAAAATTTGCAGAAGCAATTATGATCAATCAACGCAAGCCAGAATTGTGCAAACAGAAAGACATGTTAGTCAGCTTAAAATTACCGTGGTAGATAATTGACATTACTGTGCGAAATTGTGTATATTTCAACTTGAAGGATTTATCTAGTTAATTCACGTAAGTTGTGTGATTTCTGCAGTATGTACCTGACGAGATGCAGCGAAATATGCCAGGCAATAAATCGTGCAATCTATTGTTTGTGTCTTCGTTATTCAAATTCACTACGGGAAAACATTATTTCAAACACAGTAAGTAAATTTTCAAAACATAAAATGGAGAACTGAAATTCAAGTACAAAATTATTTTAATGAAAGATTTTTCGATATTATTTTAATTATTAGTAATTATTTAAATTTAGTGAGATCCTGGAGCTTTGATGCTTGCTTCAAAGAGATTTTATTCAGGTTCCAATTTAGTTAACTTCAGTCTCAAGTCTCCCCGTTTTGTTATATCCAGCCGATTTCTTCCATTTTCGAATTGCCCCCCTGAACAATCGAATTGCCCCCCTGTGGGGCGTGGGCCCCACGTTGGGAAACACTGGTCTAACCAATACGTATCCCTACGCTCTTCAATGTTGGCAACGTCTCGTCCTATAGTTGAACTATACAGCACCGATATTGCCCGTGCGCGTTCAGTCTTCTGGACTTTGTATGTATCTGAAGGGTGGTGAGGAAGGTATTGGCTACGCTACTTCTATCCTACCTCTTTTACGGGAGTGAGTCACACCTAGTTACGCAAATCAAAGGTCGGTGTGTCCGACTTCAGCATGCATATATTGATGGTTTGTTTCCTCAAGGTAGAGTCCATCCAAGATAACCGGCTTTATCTACCTATGGGTAGGATTTCTTTTCCAACAACGTTGCACAGGGCAGCGAGATTAAGGCCTACACGTTACAATTTGCAAACGCCCTGGGATGTTTAATGTACCCAACTTTCACAACGGACCTCCTATTTGTCACCCTTATCTGAGAATTCTAGTTATCCATCTCACTATCCAAATACCAGGGGAACATGTGACATAATCTGGGATCAAACCCGCTACCTTCTGAGTCTATGCAGAACACCATAATCTCTCAGCCACAGCTGCTCCATGCATTGCATATGTAAATTCCTAGAATGTGTGAAGGTCTGGAATATGTGAAGGTCTGGAATATGTGAAGGCCTGGAATATGTGAAGGCCTGGAATATGTGAAGACCTGGAATATGTGAAGGCATGGAATATGTGAAGACCTGGAATATGTGAAGGTCTAGAATATGTGAAGGTCTAGAATATGTGAAGGTCTGGAGTATGTGAAGACCTGGAATATGTGAAGGTCTGGAATATGTGAAGACCTAATACTTTGCTGGCTCTGTGGCGAAATGGTTAAAGAGTGCAATTAGCAATCCCGCATACCGCCATCGACACACAGCTGCGGGCGATTTTGAAGCAGGCCGCCTTGGTTGATATTAGGGCCGTTAGTTCAAAAAACAATGGCAAACTACTGAACGTAAACTTTCCCAGGAATCACAAACAGCCCAAAAATGCCGGAGTTGATTGCTACCTCCTGTAAAGGATATGCAACTAACTTTCAACTTATACTTTACACCCAAACACACAATCCATTACGCAGTCATATGTATACAACACTGAAGATTGACGAATCAGCCATGTGCACATGTGGATTGGCACCGCTGACAGCAGGTCACATTTCAAACAAGACCCCGAAAACAACATATCTAGGCAAACCTTCTGGCCTAGAGAAACAACAGTGGAAAATAAACTCTATGGATCACTGAGTGAACTAACAGAGACAATTAAATTCATACAAGAGACAGCAACATTGCAGTTATAGACTAATTTCAAGCGAACGAAACGAAGAAGAAGAAGAAGAAGAAGAAGAAGAAGAAGAAGAAGAAGAAGAAGAAGAAGAAGAAGAAGAAGAAGAAGAAGAAGAAGAAGAAGAAGAAGAACAACAACAACAACAACAACAACAACAACTACAACAACAACAACAACAACAACATCCACGGACCACTGAGAGAACTTTTACAGAAGAGACAGTGAAGTATATATTAGTGACATCATTGCAGATATAGACAATAAATTGCCACCGAACGAAAGAAGAAGAAACACACCCTAGCGGTAGTATATAGCATGGGTGTACTTTGCGCATAAAGCAGAGACAAGACACGTATGGGTTTTAAAGAAAAACAATACGATGCCGTAAAGACACCCAATTAAGCAATAGAGATCAAGATTTATTGACCCACGTTCAAAGCAGTCCCCAACAATATTCCCCAACGCTACAAAAGGACAGTAAGTGGAGAACGACTAAACCGTCAGCCGGGAAGTGTCTTGTGTCCCTGTGATCTCCTGATAAACGTTCAAGAATCTCTCCTGGACTTGTTTGCTAGGCAACCTTATGTCAACATATTTATGGCTATTATTAATTTGTCGTGGTGTGTACGCCAACCAAGGTAGATAACCAAACACAAAAGGAGCTCCCATTCGCCGTGCTCCGTTTGATCAAGGGAAATAACAAGCGAGATTTGTGCGGCCCGGGTTGGCGTCAGTGGCGTAAGGCCGTGTAGGTGGAATGCCGTGTTCTGTCTGTTAATTAAAAGACATGGGATAACGACCGGACACGACTAGAAGACAAATACGTGGATAGATTAGTTGTCTTTGTCTCAGGAATTTGTTACATTAATGTCAGGTTATGGATAGATTGGCAAGAAATTAGCTCTCATTACGGTTCGAAAGAAAGACTCTCGGTGTTTTACCAGTTCCCCTTCCTTATGAATGTGGCAGAGGAGCAAAGACAATTAAAACAAGATGACGAATCTCACAGATTATAGCCGCGGTACGCGGTACACATTTTCACGCAAATTCAGAGAAAAATGTGTCACCAAACTGTTACCTTATATGCAGTCTACAAAAGGGGAGATGTAGCAGACATCACGGGTGATAGTGCCATTCAGAAAGGTATGCCACACAAGTTCTTCCACGGAAAGACTGGCAGGGTGTGTAATGTGGCGCCTCATGATGTTGGTGTGGAAGTTAATAAACATGTCGGCAACCGCATGATTCCTGAGAAAATCATTGTGAGGACTGGACACATTAAACAGAACTGTTGACTGGACTTCCTGAAGCGTGTCAAGAGAAATGAAGCTCTGAAAGGGGAGCAAGAAGAAGAACGTGAAATCAAACAACAAACGAATTGCCTGCACAGCCAAGAAAAGCCCACTTTGTGAGTACTAAACTCATCAAGCCGGAATTTTCGCACCTGTCCCATAAGAAATCATAGCCTAAATTGTATAAATTAAATGATGGCTTCTCGTACTTGACTTGGGGGAGTAATTTACAAGTACCTCAGAAGTCAGAGTGGATTCGCCTGATGGCGAGGTGCACTGGTCTAAGGCTAACTTTCCGGCAAAGTAGTCCAGCGTACTTAATACATGTAGCATGTGTGTAAACTACGCTAGAAACAAAACGGAAAAAAGTGTGTGATAATAGCAGAGAGCAGTATGCTAATTTTCTGCTGATTTTCACAATTCTACGAGAGAATTTGAGGCTAATGAAAAAGCATGAGCAATATATTTATAGGTGCAATTATAGCTCTCGCTTGTATACACGCAATGATTTCTCATGCAAAAATCCTACATGACGGGAGATGCCTCGAAGAGATTAGAATAAGAATTGCCATTGCGAAGGTAGCCTTTTTGCAAGATGAATAACTTACTGACCAATAAAAAGATATCAATTGAAACGAGAAAAAGAGTGTTGAAGTGCTACATAGAACCTGTACTTTTGTATGGATTTGAAGCGTGGATAATGAGCAGACAAGCCGAAAAGCATCTGATGGCTGTAGAAATGTGATTTCTGAGGAAAATGCAGAGAATACCATGGACAGACCGAAAAACCAATGAACAAGTCCTTCAAGAAACAAATGAAGATCGTAAACTGATTAGAGTCATTAGACGTAGACAGTCAAAATTTTTTGGGCATGTTATGAGACGAAATAACTTGGAGAACTTGCAATGACTTGAACAACTGGCAAGATCGAAGGGAAGAGACCAAGGGGAAGACCGAGAAGTAAATACCTGGATGACTTGGCCACGTGGCATGGTCGAAACAGGAACACGGAGCTGATCCACGACTCTGGTGATCTAGTGAGATGGCAAAACATGACCGCCAACGCTTATCGGCATGGCACATGATGGATGGAAGTTGTTCACGTCTATTACCTACCTCTGCTTCCAAATCTACCTTTCTTTCTTTCTTTCTTTCTTTCTTTCTTTCTTTTCTTTCTTTCTTTCCTTCTTTCTTTCTTTCCTTCTTTCTATCTATATTCATTGAGTTCCGTCTTATATCTCTTTCTGAGTTATGTCTGTGTGCCTGTCTCTCTGTCCGTCTGTCTGTCCGTCTCTCTATCTCTCTCTCTCTCTCTCTCTCTCTCTCTCTCTCTCTCTCTCTCTCTCTCTCTCTGCCTGCCTGTACGTCTGTCTTTTAGCTTGTCTGTATGTCT
>JACEFZ010020934.1:10000-15000 GCA_014155875.1 Cepaea nemoralis
CAGAAGCCACAAACAAAAGATTGAACGATTTATGGCCTGGTATATTTCGCTGCTTCTAGTTCTGTGCATACTGCTTCGTTATCCGTAATATATCATATGACGTGAATTAATGAATTTTTCTTTGGCCGAAATTCTTAAAACACGAAGTCACTGATATCATTCTAATGGGGTGCATTTGTTATTCCCACCATAATTTCAAATTTAACACGTTTCAGCTGAAGTATTGTTCATATATTCACTTCACATGAAATTTTACTGAGGGCTATGCGAAAATCAATGACCGATTGGTTTGTAAAATTAAACCGGTTGCCATAGCGACACCGTTCATTGCTAGTAACGCTGCAGTGATGAGATGAGCAGTGCTGAGACCTGATGAGATGCAGTGAATTATGCCAAGCCATAAATCGTGTAAAACGGTAATCACATATTTAAAATAAAAATCTTTTTGTATACACCTGACGAGATGCAGCGAAATAAACCAGGCAATAAATAGTGCAATCAATTGTTGCTGGCATCCGTGTTTAAATTCACTAAAAGAATACAGTTTTGAATGGTGTGTTTATCTGAGCACATAACAAAAGGTACAGTCAAGGACCCTTTTGCAGGCCTAAAGGCCCACCGAACATCTGACACTAGACCCATATTTGTAATAGACCAATCGACACTTGGTTGGTGATGGCGTTAGTATCACATCGGCCGCCTTTACTTCCTAATACATTCTAGGTACCCATTTTTTGCTAGGTAGACTTAGAAGCTAGATCAATATGTAAAGATTCGAATTTTGCCGGCTACGGATTGAACCCATGGCCATCGGGTCGGCAGGTGAGTGCCTGGCCACTGATCTACTGAGACCCACGAGAAAACCTAGAGGCTTGTTCTGCTTTCGTTTTGTTTGTGTCCTAATACCTGGACACTGAGGGTATAGAGAAGACCCACAGTCAAACACATTGGTGGAATCATATACGATCTTATCGTTTTCGAGTGCGCGCGCACATACACACACATAACAGCGTGGTGGCGACGAGTTTGAATCGCATTCAACACACACACACACGTGTGTGTGTGTGTGTGTGTGTCTACATTATGTCGTGTCGTCTCTTACAAACGTGTCTTCACTTGGCATGTGTCTTAATGCTCAATGTGTAAAGTTCATTTGAAGGGAATACACAGAGGAATGTACTCCGGAATAAACACACATGTTCATCTTTCCCACACAACGTAAAGCTAATCAGCGAAGCGAGGAAACTTGCAAGGAAACAAAGTATAAACATTCAAACAAGTATAGTTTACTCAAAATCTGGAGATATAATAATCAGGTCATTACCATTAGCCAGCAATCCGTCGTATAGACAAACAAAACATGTATACACATTGGCAACATATTACAGCAAATGTGATAATTCGAAGTATACTTTTGGTTTCATTAAAATACATTATATATATGGCAATGATAATGGTTATAAGTAAATAACATATAGTACAGCGTGCTTGTAGTATGGGGATATTTACAAATGTACAAGTAATACGATAAATTTAAATTGACAATAATTATTTAACATTACAGGAAGTAGACATGCAAACTGCTGGAATCTGCTGTGTGACATTACGTCTGCACAACTTGAGAATCCGGACCTCGCAACACAAAATGTGAATGCTCCGCAACAGCCTGTACATTCTATTCTTCTAACCTGGCACCGCCTAATTAATTTATCTTGTTTCCTTGCAACAAGTGGACACTGAGAGGACAATGATTCAATTATGTTGATGGTGTTATTACCAATGAGACAATGCAGCTGAGAAAGGCTGGGTGATGTTATCACCAATGGACAATGCAGATGAGAGAAGTTTATGGGTGATACCACCAATATAACAATGCAGTTTGGAAAGTTTTCAATATGATACCGCCAAAGGACAATGCGGTTGAGAAAGGTTTAAAGATGTTATCACATTGCAACAATGCATCTGAGAGAGGTGTGGGGATATGGTAAAGTAGGTAAAGCACGCTTTTGCACGCCTTGGGATGTATTGGTTATACCAGTCAACATTCAGTGAGCTTTCAGATCATTTCCCGGTACCCATTTTTTATTTGGTCGACCTCGGATACTCACTTTAAAACAAAATCCCCTCCTAGATGAAGATTCGAACTTATAGCCATAGTGCCAACAGGCAGTCACGTTAGCAACTGCGCTATAAAGAGCAGCCCTCAAACATACCAATGTATTTATAGACGACCTTGGACATTCTTGTAAATGGAACCGATGTTCACACACATTTTAACATAGTGCTACAGAGCGTAGAGTGTAGACAGACAGGTCTAGAACACTTGTAAACACCGGAATGTATACACAGGCAAAACTAGGCCACGTAACATTTATGCGTAGAAGAAAACAAAAGCTTGGATATTTACCACTGTGTTAAATGTTAACGCTGTCCTTGTCACAATTTATTTACATATGTAAGTGTGACGTTTTACCGCTTTAAGTATGCCGTTCTAACGCTGTAAGTATGACGTTTTGTGGCTGTAAGTGTGACGTTGTACAACTGTCTATGTAGTCTATAAATAATAATACAAATAATTACTACATTAGCACAACAGAAGACAGAGAAGCGGAGTGTCATAACATCCAATGTCTGCCCTCGACCAAACAACTTGGTTTCTCATTCTTCCAACACCACACCCCGTCCAACCTCAGAAGAGAAGTTATAATTAAGGCTCATCCCAGCCTCAGATTAATAATCCTGTGACCAATCAGCCACATTTCGGATATTAATTTAAAAAGATTATTGTCCATAAGATGTAATGTAAGCTTGCCAAACAGCCGAGAAAGCAGAAACATATATTGTTATATTTTCACATAGGCGTAATAATCTTGGCGTAGTAATAAACGAACGTATGTGCTAAAGCTTATCAGAACAAGCCATTAAATAGTGCATGATGAACACAGTCGTATCTTGCCATTCACACGCAATTTTTAACTTGTATGTTTACATCCAACCACTATCCCACATATGCCGCAACTCCGAGTATGAAATTTTGGTGAGAACTTGAGGGTTATCAACTTGTGGGTTCACCATCAACATCAATCTCTGAACTGTCGTCTGCTTGTCCATTTCCGTGACTGGCTGTAAGGCTGGGCTTCCGGGTTTCTTCAAACCTTATCCAGTGAAAAGCAGGAAAAAAGATGTATTAAATATCAAACGGATAATTTCTTGTATACATGTTGGTGGGAGAGAACATGGGAAAACGTAAATATTATTTCATTGTGTAGTTTCCTTATTTTTAATAAAGCTGCACATATATGTTTATGTTAATTTCGCTTAGTGCGGGGATTTTTCTCTCTGAGTTTTATTTTATTGTCATATATTAAGGGTTCATTATTTTCAGGGTTTTCAGAATCACAGCCATATAATAAGTGTATATCAATTTTAGAATATTGCATGTCCTTTTCAGGACATCGCGATCAGCCGCAATGTCAGATTGATTTACTAGGCAATCGTACAGGGTGTACTTTTAATGACTGTGCAGTGTTTGAAAATATTGCCGGTCATTTTCTATTTACCTATTACGTTGCATGAACTTTACGGAGGGTGAATACACAACTTGGATGGGCAATATGTTTAAACACTGCACAGTCATTAAAAAATGCATCCTATACGTTCATTAACTTGCCACTGCTTTCTGAACGAGAGGTCAACGTTTCAGTCCGCTGATTGACTGACTGCAGTGAGAATTTAACTCACTACCCCACAATTAAAAAATGAGAGCATGAGAAGATCAAGGGCAAGCTCACAAAGCCATGCCACCACGCTGACCTCTGTGTGTATATTAGAAGCGTCTAGCAACAGTGGAAATGTGGTTTATGGGGCAAATGCACGAAATACTATGGAGACCCAGAGAAACGAATGGAAAAGCTTAAAAGAAACAAATGAAAATTTTGAATCGGTGACAGAAATTACATGCAGACAGTCAATATATTTTGGGTACTTTATGAGGAGAAATAAAATTGAAAACTTAGCGACAATAGACAAATTGTATGAGGGAAAATAGGAAGGGAAAGGCAATGAGATAAATTCCTGGGTGGCTTGGCCCCACGGCATAGTAGGGACGAGAAAACAGCCCTGATCCAAGATTCTAGTGGTCGTGTGAGATGGCGAACCATGACTATTTATCGCGTGATAACTTCTATAATAATGATGATAATAAATACAAAGGAAATGTTTAAAATGTACAACCACGACAGTACGAAATAAAGAGTTTAGCAGAAGTTATTATAGCTTTAAAGCTTGGAAGTAGCTGCATCTAGTCGTTAAAATGCAAAATGTCTTGCTCTCATCATTATCATCATGTGCTTTGGCATATGTCGTAGACATTCAGTTATTCATGGCTCTCAGTCCTTCTCGTGCTGGATATAAGTTAGTTATCTGCTGGGGTATCATCTTTGCATTCCGGATATGCCCATAGGTGCTCAGACTCTCTCTCTCTCTCTCTCTCTCTCTCTCTCTCTCTCTCTCTCTCTCTCTGTCTCTCTCTCTCTCTGTCTCTCTCTCTCTCTCTCTCTCTCTCTCCACCCCATTCAATATGCATCAAAGTCCGACGGCTAATAGTGCCTGTTCTATTTTAGTTGACAAGGCATCTCATTCTTCCAATGTCCCCGTCGTGGCTGGCCCTGCCAATTCTTATTCCCAAGTCTCTCATTCTAGACAACGATGTGGATTCACTGGCGTCAACGTCTTCCGCTCTCCACTTTCAATTCGATTTCACCATTACCTCTACCCCGTTTAACCGCAAGGAGACGTTATAGTAGGGTCCATCACCGGCTCAGAATGAAAGTCCTGTGACTAGTCAGCCACCAAAGCAGCTGCCCATGGTTTTACTCTCACAGTCCTATTAATCCGAAGGTGATTTTTGTTCATATGGGGTAATGAACGAGAGCTCTCCATATCTCTATAGGGGCATTAATAATATCGACACGATCCAAAGACTGGCCATTTGCAACGGA
>JACEFZ010020934.1:20000-45000 GCA_014155875.1 Cepaea nemoralis
CACAAGGCAGAATGACTATCTTCCTTCTTCACAATGTATGTTATATGTGGAGTAGCAGTAAACATTGCGCGTTTTTAGGGGCAATGAACGGACGAATAAGGACGAAACTGTGAGAGGGGGGAAGAGAGAAGAAAGAGTGATAAAGTTAGGGAAACAAAACGAGAGTATGGAGAGCGAGAGAGAGAAGGCAAGAGGAAGGGGGAGAACGTAAAAGAGTAAACAATAAACAGACCGCCAGCCAGACAGGCAGGCAGGCAGGCAGACAGACAGACAGACAGACAGACAGACAGACAGACAGACAGACAGACAGACAGACAGACAGACAGACAGACAGACAGACAGACAGACAGACAGACAGACAGACAGACAGACGGACGGACGGACGGACGGACGGACGGACGGACGGACGGACGTACAGACAGACAGGCAGGCAGGCAGGCAGGCAGGCATATAACTAGATAGAGTTGCATAGAGAGTGGAGAGGCAGTTAAAAAGAATTGAGAAAAGAGATCGAAAAGCAAGACAGAATGACAGAAATGAGATATCAAGTGAATAGACAGATTGCGAGAGGAAAAGACAGAAACAAAGAGAAAGGGGGGGGGGGGGGGCATAATGCATGATCTGGCATCGTGATGTGATCAGATGCCAGTGCATCGGTTGATAAGCAGTGCTGGACAACGACACAAAATCATAGTCGACTGCGCCTGTTGGCAGGGTGCATGATGTATTCAGTCTTACCTGTGATCTCTCAGGTGATCTTGCCGTCTGAAGGCTTTACCGCAAATCTCACATGGGTAAGGACGCTCGTCAGTGTGTGTTCGCTCGTGGATTAGCAAGTTGTAGGATTTGCTGAAGTGCCTCCCGCAGTACTTGCAGATGAACTCCTTCCTGATTCTGTATTGAGAAGCAATGAATCCAATGTTAGTACCACCCTGATCATACTGGCACCTGGCCGTCTTGACAGACGATTGTTATATCGTGATTTTTAAAAATGTAAAAAGGCATAAAAGCTACAACCCATGGCGGTAAACCAGAGATGGAGTTATACCTCTCCATTGCACAAAGTTGGGCTAAATTGTAGAGACCATGTGTTGCCCAGACATCATAGTCCCTCTCTCGGCCTGTCTAGTTTACTCCAGAGGAAAGGTAACATCAATACATCTGGAACAAAACAAGCTGCAGAAGCTGCCGGATAAGCAAAGCAATGCTTTAAATCTGCGCCTGTCGGAACTTCGATCTTTGACCAGTTGCCACCCAAGGCTTAGGGCTAGGTCTGTCCTGCCACGACATTTAGTTTTTAGATTGCATTACCTCGCTCCAGGGTAAGGCTTGGACGCCCCCACTAGCGCCCCTCCGCCCGATGCCGTTGGCACAACATGGGGTCGGAAAGGGAGTAACGGTTTCCTCAAAATTATGGAAGTTATAAGGTCAAGGGCTAGGGTCTCAACTTCCTTGCATTGAGTTCTATGCCACAAGATTACAAAACTAACATAGGGTTGACCGCAACGTCATGCACAGAACACGCAACAGTGGTAGCTTGCCATTGCTTTTGGCGTGATAAGCCAATATTTGAGTCTACCTGACCTACTGTGACCATTGCGAAGTGCTACACAGAACCTATACTTTTGTATGGATGTCAAGCGTGGACAATGAGCAATCAAGCTGAAAAACAGCTGATGGCTGTGGAAATGTGGTTTCTGAGGAAAATGCAAAGAATACCATGGACAGCCAGAAAAACCAATGAAAATGTCCTTCAAGAAATAAACGAAGATCTTAAACTGATTAGAGTCATTAGACGTAGACAGTCAAAATTTTTGGGCATGTTATGAAAAGAAATGGCTTGGAGAACTTGGTGACAACCGGCAAGATCGAAGGGAAAAGACCAATTGGAAGACCGAGAAGTAAATACCTGGATGGTTTAGCAACGTAACATAGCCGAGACAGAAACACGGAGCTGATCCACGACTCTGGTGATCGAGTGAGATGGCAAAACATGACCACCCACGCTTATCGACATGGCACAGGATGGATGGATGGATTTGTGAAGTTGGCAGGGGTTTTCATATCGACCCAACTGAAACTGGGTACCAAGACATAGTTTGGGAAGTAAAAGCCGCCGGTTTTATATTAACCACATCACCCTTCGAGTCCCGATTGGTATATACAGCTGTGGGTTTAGCACCATATACCCAACCAGCCTCAAGGCATCTAGTATTGGTCCTTTACTTCTTACCTTTACTTATTTCACTCATTTAGTGCCGAAGGATAATATATTCCCACACGTGGCCTCCCATTTGGACATAAGGACGATATATCGCCATACTAGGGTTTAAAAAGTTATTTGCATATTCTTTATAGGACGTTGCAGTCATCACCAGAATTTTTTTGCTGTTGTGATCTCTTGGCAAGTTTACGTTCAGTAATTTGCCATTACTTTCTGAACGACCGGCTCCCATACCATTTTGTATAAAACCAACGCAAGACGGTTTGCTGCCAAATATCCCGCAGCTGTGTTTCGAACGCGGATATGCGAGACTACGAACTGCGTCCGTAATGGCTTCGACACGAAGCCGGCTCACACTAGGATCATCGTGTTATATTTTTTGTTTCGCGATATCTTCCGCAATTTTAATGCTCAGTAAATGGAAATTTACATTATAATACTTGTACATTTGATTGTGCGCCATGTTTGGTCGATATGTTGTTTGTTGTTTGGCACTGAATGAGTAATTAATTGCTTTAATTGATTATGTGGTTGTTTCGGGATTTGAAATTTAAATATTGAGCACAACCCACTACTGGCAACGCCGATCTCATTCTGGTATGAACCTAAGGCCTATCCACGTCTTAATTGCTTTAAGACAAAGGAGAGTATACATACCGTTTTTGCCTCCGGACTTTCATCTTCCCCTCAGACAAGGACTGTGTGCCTAGAGGCAGGCCTATTCTTGCAGGACTGGCCATCATGTGACTGTAGCAGACTGTCTCTGGAAGCAGGCGAATATCGTCCCTTAAATCCGTTACGTGAGTTTCGCCAGCGAAGGATGACTCGGGAGACTGACAACCTTCAACATCGCTCGTAGCGGATTCTGCTAAGCGAGTGAAGTCAAATCGACGTTTGACTTCTGGTTTTATCTTCGGATTAGTCTCTGAAAAAGTGAATAGGAAACCCACATCAGTGTTAATAAGAGACTGGAACAGGTATCAAGCTGCAACTCTATTGGCAAAGCAGTTACAGAAAATGGTATGTGTGTTAAGGAAATCATGAAAAGTGTCGAAATGACAAAGTGCGCATTCTGTCATTTGAAAATGTAAAATACAAGTAATAAAGGGGCACGCCTTGAAACATAAACTTTATGGACAACAGGGTAAACTTAATAAGGCAGTGAACTTTATATAAGCGACAACATTGCAGATATAGACAATAAATTTCATGCGAATGAAAGAAGAAGGAGGAGGACGACGACGACAAGGACAGGAGGGGAGGAGGAGGATGAAGAAGAAGAAGAAGAAGAACAACAACAACAACAACAACAACAACAACAACAACAACAACAACAATAACAACAGCAATTATAACAACACTATTAACAGTAGCAACAACGCTGTGAGGAGTATTGGGCACATATGGGATATACCCCGGTGCAATGAAGCCGATCATCTTATTTATTAATCCCCCTCCCCGTCTTTATGTTAAGAAGTCTATATGTATCATAGTGGGGCATTAGTGTAATCGCTAGAAGCTTACGCTGAAAATGTCATGATCGCTGGAGACCTCGAGGGATCGTCACTGGAGCTACCGAGTTCGTGCTCAGTGCTACGATTTCAGTAGGCCGCACTGCGGGAAGAGACCGAGCCATATTTCATCAAAACCAATGCCATGGAGTCGAACCTTTTACCTTTAAGCTCATTTGATTGGGTTTCTTTCTCAAGCAATAGTTAACATTTGTAATGACAATAAAAATGTCTGAAATAACCCGTGCCTATCTTATCAAACTCCTATCAACTCACAAACATTCTAAACAATGTGCATGTCTAAATATTCTAGTCACACCAAATATGAATAACAATAAATATTCCCGCATTAATTTTTGTCAACACATAGTTCTTGATTTGACATGACACATTGTTAAATCTGGCACGTATCAGGGTCTCACTGTTTATGCATTGACAGATTTTTCAAACAGTGCTAGTCAAAATATTCATAGCATATTTCCACACGCAGTCATAATGCACATTTAGGCCTCCAAGAGAGGCATCTGGGCGCCCGTATCCGCGTGCCATTGAAATAAACTTTGTATACACGTCATCAAACTTGCAAATATTCATCTTTTTCTGACGTGTACCCTCCTCCCCTCCCCCAGTGGAGTGTAAGCCCTCAACTAACTTACGTCGGGACGTTCTTTTCTTTTGCTACCCTTCGCAGATCCATCCTTGTTCTCCCTATAATATTCATCGCTGTCTTATTTCTCTTCTTCGACTGTTTTTAGGTTTCTGTTGTTTTTTTCCGGTGCGTTCCATAGAAGGAATTGTATAGTCATACCATTAACAGAGTTTCTGAGACAGAATTTTATAGTCATACAACAGAGTTTCTCAGTATGACCCTCTGTGTGGTCAGGCAAAAGAAATTTCTAGTCATACTATTAACAAAGTTTCTCAGCATGGTTCACTGTGCATTCCAGCGAAAGAACTTACTAGTCATACTATTAGCAGATTTAACCAATATGTAACCAATCCAGGTTCTTGTCCTCACCTCTCCCATCATTGGAATTATTTAGTTCTCTTAGTAGTGATTCTGTTATAAATTATAACTCATAATCATCATCAAGTGCCATGCCAGCTGGTGTAGGCATTCATGTCTCTCCACAGATCTCGGTCTTTAGTGTTCTGGATCAACTCTGCTGATGATAATCGTCCATACCACCTTCTCAATCCATTTCTCTTGGCCTGCCTCCTGCCACTCTCAAATTTGATGTTTTCAGTATTCACTGTGTTCTCCAATGCCTCTCTTCTCATCACATGACCAAAGAAAGCTGTTTGTCTCTTTCTTATTGTTGTATATACTGTTTTAGTTTCATTAGCCTATTTCAGGCAGTCGTTGTTACTTACTCTGGCAGTCCTGTCATACCATGTAAATCCGTCTATTTTGTGCAGGCAACAGTGAGTAAATGTTTAACAGTCTATTACTAATTGTTCTGGGCTTTCTATAGGGTGTATTTTTAATGACTGTGTAGTGTTTGAAAATATTGCTGGTCCAAGTTTTATATTCACCCTCCGTAAAGTTCATGCAACATAACAGGTAAATACAAAACATGGACCAGCAATATTTTCAAACACTGCACAGTCATTAAAAATACACCCTATATATCATATACTATATGTTTCTGATTTAAAAAGCAAAATTGAATTGACGTTCGAATAGCTTCAAGGTTTAAAAGGTGAGAGGATCAATTCATTGCACCGGGTTGTATCCCATATGGCTCAGTCTTGTTCCACATGGCGGCCTGCCGAAAGCGTCGCACAAAGCATGAACTCCATAGCTTCAGCGACGATCCCCCAGAGTCTCCGAGAACATTGCACCCGTGAACCGAACGATGTAACCAGGAACTGATCCCATAACATTCTGGAGAGGCATAACATGGCGGCGCAACCACATGGCCACGGAAACTGCCTAGACGTTGGAATTAAATAGTATCAGTGTGGTACTAGATTCGCAATCCCGCATACCGCGTTAGAAACACAGCTGCGGGTGGTTTGGAAGCATATCTCCTTGCGCTGGTTTTCATTCGATGGTATGAGTGCCGGTCGTTCAGAAAGCAATGGCATACTACTGAATGTAAACTTGCCAAGAAATTGCACACAGTTTTTTTGTTATATCTGGATTTGACTACGACTTCCAGTAAAGGATATACAACTAACTTTTAACTTTAACTAGATAAACCTTCTTTTTTTTTCGACCTCTACAAATTACCAGTGCTATAAAAGCTCCTCTTATCTGTTGTATTCTTATTTTAATAGCTCAGCCTGTTCTGATGCAGACATCGTAGTTTCAATAGCCATGCCGCCCTCGGGTCCAGGGATTAATCCCCAAATAAACACTGTTAAACTTATTAGGACATTCGGACCCGCCTAATCTGAGACACTCGTAACAAAATGTTTCTGGGAAAACAACGCGATGCAAGATGTACAGCGGCATGTAGCACTCTGGTAAAAGCGCAATGGGGATGCAATCTCGTCACTCCTAGTTATAATGTTGTGATCCAATATATGTGACACTCTTCTTGGAAACGTTATATATTACAAGACTCCCTGTGGCAATGGTAGTCTTTAGCGGGTGGAAATCGCACTGTCTATTGCAATGAAAAATAAGACTGTAAAAGTATTATATAGAACTATACTGTTATATCCACATGATACATAGTCAATAAACAGACAGCTGAGAAACATCTCGTGGTGGTGGAAATGTGGTTTCTAAGGCAAGTGCAAAGAATGCCATGAGTGGACGGACAAACTAATGAGCAAGTCCTACAAGAAGCAAATGAAAACCGCAAGATGATCCGAGAAATTAAACGTAGATACTCAAGACGTTAACTACTGAACGTAAACTTGCCAAGACATCAACAACAGCAAAACAAAACAAAAAATGCTGGTGTTGATTGCAAACGTCCTGTAAAGAATATGCAACTAACTAACTAACTCAAGACAATTTAGGCGCATTATGAGGAGAAATAAACAGGAAAATAGCGAAAACTGTCAAGACAAATAGGAAAGGCGCAAAGTGAAAGCAGAGAGATTTATCTGGATGGCTTGGCCGCGGGGCATAATCGAGACAAGAGCACAGAGCCGATCCACGGCTGATGATCGTGTCAGACTGCGAACCATGACAGCCTAAGCGTATCGGCACGGCACATGATGATGATGGTGATGTATATAACCCCATCACATGTCGGGTATTACCCTCCTTGGACAACAATCACCTTCAGATTAATATCCTATTTGTGACTGACTCGGCCACAGGATTATTAATCTGAGCCTGGCTATAAACCCTAATATAACTTCTTATACCTATATAATCTCTTCTGAGGTTGAGCGGGGTAGGGGGTAATGGTATAATGGTCATTCGTTCATGCATTCAGTCATTCATTAAGTCATTCATTCATTCATGCATTCATTCAGTAGCGTATACTTTGGAGAACCTCGCTCCAATAACAACCTTCCGGAAAATTTATCGATCATAAGCAAGATACCCTGCGTCCCATACACTCATCTGGAGATCATCTACCACATCCTGCACCCACCTTCTCTTTGGCCTTCCTCTTTCCTCCTTCCTTGGCGTATATACCTCCATTATTGTTCTCTCCAAACTTCTATGACGTTTCAAGTGACCAAAATTTTTCAATTTTCTCTGTGTTATCGTCTTTAGTAGCCAACCTTCTTCAATATTCTGTCCTTGTCGAATGGATGCATTTTGTTTTTCTTTTCTGTATCCAAGATATTCTTAGAACCCGTCTATAACATTTATATTCAAAGTCATGTATGCACTTTTCAGCTTGTTTAGTAATTGATAATGGTCATGGTAGGACAAAATCGCAGTGAGGAAGTAGACGGTCAACTCCGGGGCGTAATATTGTGATCCAATTTGTGTGAACTTCTTGGAAACGTGGTGGAATGCGCCAACGTGACGGGACGAGAAAATATTCTGCTGCAGAAACCATGCAAACGGCCTCTGGGTGGCTAAGAACTCAAACGTGGCTGGAAAGGAAAAGCTAACTATACTAGGAATGCCAGAGTCCATATAAATAAATAATAAACATCACCATTATAAGTATCCCGTCGCACTCCAGCGGGCTATATTTTGTCTGCTAGAAAAGTGTCACTGTCTGGCGCAATTTGTCTGCCTCCCGTTTGCCGCGCTACAGTCCCCGCGCCCCAAGTTACATCCCGGTCTATTATCTAACGACCTGCGCTGACCACTGTTGCGAGTGGAAATTTGGTCTATGATTGAATTAGTGGCAAGTGCTCGGGGACTGCAAGACTGAGCTGGAAACTACGGCCATGGCAGAATGATAACTGCGATAACCGACGCGATTTTTCCACAGTCTGGTACCACACACGCGGCCCGGCAAATTGATTGACAGAACGCAAGAGGTCAGATAACATGATAAGCTGGTTGGCTAACAGATATCTAGCGAAACGTTGCGGCCACCAGGGACTGACAACTATTTGTCGAGCTCACGTTTCAACATGATGACTTTATAATATACACAAGTCGTTTCAACACTGTTACTTTAAAATGGATACCTGACGTTTCAATATTATTACTTTATAATGTATACAAGAGCTTTCAACATTATTACGTTATGGTATATACAAGATGTTTCAACACTGTTAATTTATTATAAAATATACCAGATGTTTCAATATTATTACTTAATAATATATACTAGAATTCTCAACATTATTACTTTAAGGTATATACAAGATGTTTCAACATTGTTACTTTATAATATATACAAAATGTTTCAACATTATTATATTGTATAATATATTCAAGATGTTTCAGCAATACTCATAAGAATATGAGCAAGACATTTCTACATTACATTACAGTACATACATGATATTTCAAGATTATTATTTTATCCGAGCTTTATATTCAAGATATTTCAACAATATATATATATATATATATATGACGTTTCTGCAATATACCTTTATAGTATACACAAGTCGTTTCAACGTTGTTACAACACTGTTGTTACAACATATATAAGACGGTTTACATTATTTCTTTTAATATATATTAGAGGCTTCAAGATTATATCCAAATATCAAATATATAAAAGACTTTTCAACATTATTACTTTATAATATATACAAGGCGTTTCTACTAGGACTTTATTAGGACTTTGTAATATAGATTATATATGACGTTTCTACATTATTAGCGTATGATGCATTCAAGACTTTTCAACATTATTACTTTGTAATATATACTAGTCGTTACAACAATATTATATTAGAATATACACAAGGCATGTCAACAATATTCCATGAATAAATACTCAAACTACTAAAACAATTAAATATTAACGATAAAGATCTGCGAGTAATAAAGGGCCCGTATTGGCAGCAAGCAGCAGCGAAAGGAATCAACAACCATTCAGGAATATGTCAGTGCATAAAGAAAAGCGTCTGAGAAGGACACAACCCCTTGATTTGTTTTGATTATACAGCTCGTTGCATGTCCTTTTACAGGACATGTCAGTCAACCCAAATATTTACTGGTCCTTTGTGATTTACTTGGCAATGTTAATTCAGTAGTTTGCCATTGCTTTCCGAACATCCGAAGCTTCATACCATTGAAATCAGCGCAAAATGGTCTGATTTAAATTAGTCAGCTGACTACCAACCTGGACTATGTATCAGGGAAATTATGAATTCCTTGGACTGCCAGAGTAACTAACAACGAATGCCTGAAAGAGGCTAATGAAACTAGAACAATATATTTAACAATAAGAAAGAGACAAACAGCTGCCTTTAGTCATGTGATGAGAAGAGAGGCATTGGAGAACATCGTAACAACTGGAAAGATTGAGGGGAAGAGAGGCAGAGGCAGACCAAGAGAAATGATGCTGGATGGATTGAGGCGGTGGCATGGAGGAATATCATCAGCAGAGTTGATCCAGAACACCAAGGACAGAGATATGTAGGGAGGCATGAACGCCTGCAGCTGGCAGAGACATCACTTGAGGCCTATGTGGTTCTACAGATAAAGAAATAGAGGAAGACAGCATGAGAAGATTCTTGACAGCCTTTTGTCATGGCACGAATTTATACATGGTGTTCAAGATCGCAAGATGTGGAGAAGCATGATCGCAGACGCCAGTCAGCAAGGCTCTTGGTGATGATGATGAATTAATGGAGACATTCTTAGCAATCACCATTTGGAGGCTGTGGTAGTCTTCGCCTTTTAAATGCGGGTGTGGGACTCACCATTTAGAGGAGAAGGTAGGAATATTAAATTGGAGGCGGGGTTATAAATCACCATGGTATAGACCCATTTAGCGGCGCTGTATGAATCGCTATCTTGAGGTACTGTGCATCCATACTTCAAGAGTTGAATATTGAAGAAGGCTGGCTATTAAAGATGATAAAACAAAGAAAATTGAAATATTTTGGTCACTTGAAACGTCACGAAAGTTTGGAGAGAACAATAATGGAAGGGTATATGCCTGGGAAGAGAGGAAGAGGAAGGCCAAAGAAAAGATGGGTGCAGGATGTGGCGGATGATCTCCAGATGGGTGTATCAGACGCGGGACATCTTGCTTATGATCGAGAGGTTTTCCGGAAGGTTGTTATGGGAGCGAGGTTCTGCAAAGGACATGCTACTGAATGAATGAATGAATGAATGAATGAATGAATGAATGAATGAATGAATCGCTAGCTGGAGGCGTGGGTAGAAAAATCTACTTGGAGGTGAGGGTAGGAGTCCGCATTTAGAGGTTTGTGGTAGGAATGACATAACCAATGGGACATTGGTCATTCGATTCAGGTCGGAGGGAGATCTGTGAAAATAGGACTGGGGTGGGTTTGCCGCGACAGCAACTAGTCTGACTATAGAGGTTAGTTAGTTAGTCGACAGATCATCCTCATTGCACATCGAATCATTCAGTCCACAAGTGCTCGGATCCCCTCCTCAGTAAACCCCGCAGCGTGTAGCGGTTTACGACACCAGTTCTGTGTTGGTTCATTAATCTTCTTTGGCTTCCTGCTTAGTGCTCTTGTCAAGCCACATCTCTTAACTTGCTGTTCTCGCAGTCTGACCATGGTTGTAGATTCACAGTCATCACTTGGTTCTCGCAAACGACTTACTTCTCGTAGAGCATTTAGTATATCAGCCTGGTCCATGACTCGTCCGCCCTCCACAGTAGCCTTACCGCAGCCTGTCAATCCGCTCATTTCCTAGGGTTTCTGAGAATTTTGATTATTTTTGTACCAGGCCATGCGGATGTAAAAGGAAATGAGCAAGCTGATAGTCGCACGAGTCGGGATTTTGTGAGTAGTGGGTGGGCAATTGACAGGGGTGATATAGTGAATGCCAACAGAGAGACAGGGCGATTAAACAATTCAGGATGCGACTGGGAATCTGCAACTTTGACCAGATTGCCCACAATATCAAGTGAAAAGGGGTGACGGCAGACAGGAGCGCCATGCAGGGGACCAAAGAAGAATAGTTCATAAATAAATACACGCGTATTGTTTGGCGGTCATAGAAGTAGTAGAAGGAAGTAGAGACTAGAGGACGCACTGGACAACATAAAAATTGAAAGCCATAGCTACCCACCGGTTTTTGACCCTGTCACCTCCAAATGGCGACCACGCCTCGCTGCAGAAACAAGTGTACTTCGAAGCATTGCAACACCTGTGTATTTATTTATGATCTGTCTTACTGGTCTCAAAGAGTTCTGCAAATTGGTATTTCAAAGAAGACTAGCCAACCAAAACAGAACTGGTCTCGCCGATCGCTGCACGTTAAGGGAGAGACTGAGGAGGGGAACCGAGAACTTATGGACTTAGTGGCCCGACTTAATGGCCCTATGTGTAATGAGGGTACTCTGACGACTAACTGTCACTGTCATCTACTGTCTATAATACTGTGCGGTGTCTTGAGCCTGGGAAATAAAGCCCGCCTGACTAGTGCAGTCGCCGCGAACTGTGTAGTTTAAGGTTTTCTTTTTGCCCCCGACAGAAAACAATCCACAACTTGCCGAGGATTTTAATCCAGGTCTATCGAAGGAGAGTGCGGCATTCTAGTCACTCGGCCAGCTGCTCCTGACGACGAACTAACTAACCTTCACAATGTGCGCTGAAATGTGTCATAACATGAGAATACAGATCATTCATATCACAACAGTTAACTATACGACAAAACACTAACACAGTTAACTACAGGAAAAAACACTAACACAGTTAACTATAAGACAAAACACTAACACAGTTAACTATGCGACAAATCACTAACATCAAGGACGACGTACAAACAGTGTCTTACTTTCAATACTGCTGCCGGTCTTATTCTCCACATCAAAACATGAGTTTAAAGTGGTGAGCACTGAAGGCATCTGACCCCAGAACGAGTCCATCTGGGAGGGAAACCCGGGCGGCATGGTCCAGTAGGTGTAAGGCAGCGTCTGAAGCTGGTCTTCACAGCTCTTGGGGTAGAGGGGGAGGAAGTGCGAGCCCAGCGTTGAGGACATTCGGTATGTGTTGCAGGCGTTGAACAGGGATGGGAAGAGGTAGGGCAGGTTGCCGGAGAGGATGTCGCCTGGGAACATGCTGGCACCTGGAGGGAGAGAGGAATCATGGTACACGTTTAGTTAACGGGTCGTTTGAGTAGAGCCGCCAAAGACCAGGGGGTTTACTTGAGGTTCTGGTCTTTCCTGGAGATGTCAGTCTCGCCTCAAGAAGAGAGAGAGAGAGGGGGGAGGGGGGAGAGAGAGAATGAGAGAGAGAGGGGGGGGGAAAGAGAGAATGAGACAAAGGATACGAGAGAGAATGAGAGAGAAAATGATAGCGAGAGAATGCGATAGAGAGAGAGAGAATGGGACAGAGAAAATGATAGAGAGAATGAGCCAACGAGTTGATACGAGAGAGAGAGAGAGAGAGAGAGAGAGAGAGAGAGAGAGAGAGAGAGAGAGAGAGAGAGAGCAAATGAGACAGACAGACAGATTATGGAAAGGTAAAGTCATACGAGTAAAAAGACAGACAGACAGACAGACAGACAGACGGACGGACGGACGGACGGACGGACGGACGGACGGACGGACAGACAGACAGACAGACAGACAGACACAGACAGACAGACAGACAGACAGACAGACAGACAGACAGACAGACAGACAGACAGACAGACAGACAGACAGACAGACAGACAGACAGACAGACAGACAGACAGACAGACAGAGTTAAGTTCAAGTACAGCTAAGAGCTTTCAGGCTCTCAGGAAATCTCTTGTCTCCCAGCGGAGCATAGGCATTCAAACAACACTGCCCTAGCCGGCGGTAGGTTTGTTCATGTTTTTCTGCCGGATGGGGTAGCCCATATTGCGCCAACCATCCTTAGTCACATCTTACGACAAGCTTGAAAGGTTACGGAGCTACTTTTCCTATTAACGAGTCTCAGTGGCGAAGTACTCAAGACATCTGACTCGGGCTCCAAAGGTTGTGGGTTCGATTCCGGGCCGTATCCTTCGGCTCAACGTGCATTTTTTCGGAGACTCCTGGGAGTCGTCGCTGGAGCTACGGAGTTCGTGCTCTGTGCGACGCTTTCGGCAGCCCGCGCTGCAGAAAGAGACTGCGCCATCTGGGATAAAACCCGGTGCAATGAAGTCGACCCTGTCGACTTTTAAGCGACTTTTTTTCTCTTGCTTTGAACTCAAGAGTTGTCCATACACATACCATACGTGCTGCTTCTTCTAGTGCATGGCGTTGATTTTTGCGTGTGGGTTGAATTAGCCTTCCTTATTACCAGTGGTACAAGTCTCTCCTATCTTGGACATATAATAACAGATGGTGGCAGAAGTGAAATAGACATCAAACAGAGAAAAGGAATGGCTAAAAATGCTTTCAAAGGCATGAAATCAGTATTAATATCTAGAGAAATTAACAACGCATTAAAGATTAGACTTGTCAAATACTACGTGTATTCAACACTATGGTATGGCGCGGAAGCCTGGACATTGAACAAGCAATTAGAAAGTTGAATAGAGGCCCTGGAGCTGTGGATATACAGACGAATAGGTCGTATTTCATGGAAACAAAAACAATCAAATGCAGAAGTTATAGAAAAACTGGGCTTGAAAAGAGAGCTGATGAAAGAAATAAAGAGGAGACAAGTGGAATATTTCGGCCACGTTAAAAGACATGATACTCTGATAAAAACCATACTGGAGGGCAAGGTTGAGGGCAAGCCAGCAAGAGGTAGACAACGATACAAGTGGGAAGATAACATCAAGAGATGGACGAACATCAGTCTGACAGAATGTACAATGAGGGCAAAAGACAGTGTTGGAGATCCATTGCAGCCAACCTTCACTGTGGAGACGGCACCTGATTGATTGATTGATTACCTGTGTCCCTCGCCATCAGGCAAACTCATTCCGACTTCAGAGGTAATTTTCGACCCCTAGTCAAGGACGAGAAGTCAACATTTCAGTCTAAATGACTAGTGTAGGGATTGAACCCATAACCTCGGCATCAGCACACCGGAAGTTTAAGAGCGAGCGCTTTTATTTATGCTGCCGTGCTGACCGCCAGTGTTTACAATTTGTTCCTGGTAACGCTGAGGCGTCGCCTGGATGGATGTACATATTACGGTGCTAACATATCGGAAATCACTTGACAGAAAGAAGACTTACAGGGGATTACATGGATTTCACCGGCTTCTGTCCCATATGGCTTGATTTCCATCTCCAATAGAGAACACCGGATTTTACAACGTGTTTCCCCAAAGCCGAGCCACGGCTCCCTGCCGAGCACAGTAGCCGAGTCAAGTCAAACATGGGCGGCGAATTTTATGGCTGGAGATAAGACTGGCGAAGAAGTTGCCGCTTTTTATCTCCTGTCTAACCGCGTCTGTCTTCAGTCGTCTGCCGGCTCTAGCCGCTCAATTTGATCTAACAGGTAGGTCGTAAACTATGGCCACTGGTTCATTGTTTCGGATAGGTAAGAATTTGTTGTTCTGGTATGACAAGTAGATTGTGCACTACTGAAAGTGCTATCAGTCCGATGTTCAAATATTTTATCTCTTCGCTTACATAATTTTTGAAGAATAGATAGCTAGTGTTTGGGACTATTGCTAAATAACTTGTGATCTTTCAGACGAAGGAAGTTCTGTACTGAAATTTTGATTCTGTCCTAAGAAAAGCGCTAACCAAACCGATGATTAAATATGTTATTTCGTCGCTTACATAATTTCGTGTGCTGGCACCTTGCAATCTTGACAGACCATAGTTTGTTACATTGTACTTCAAAACAAAACAAAAACATTTTGTTGCGTATCTCTTACGGGACGTTGCAGTCAACACCAGCATTTTCAGCTGCTGTTGATGTACTAGGCAAGTGTTACGTTCAGTAGTTTGCCATTGCTTTCTGAACGACCGGCCCCTATACCTTTTTCGAAAAAACCAGCACCACCGTGTTTCGAACCCGGGTATACGGGCTCACAAACCGCGTTCGCAAGCCCTTAGCCACAGAGACCGACTTCAAAAACAAAGGCATAATAACCACGCCATAGCACACAGCTTAGTGCTGAGACCAAGAGAACATGTGTTGTCCATGCAAAAACACATTATCTATAATAAGACATCTTCCACCTAGGTGTATACATATATATTTCACCTAGTGGTACACATATATATTTCAGCGGGTATACACAATGCATCTTCTACCTAGAAGTACGCAAACGTCTTCCTCCTACTTGTAAACATACATATTCCACCTGTGTACACATAATCTTCCACCTGGGTGTACACATGCATCTTCCACCTGGGTGTACACATGCATCTTCCACCTGGGTGTACACATACATCTTCCAATTGGGTGTACACATACAACTTCCAATTGGGTGTACACATACATCTTCCACCTGGGTGTACACATGCATCTTCCACCTGGGTGTACACATACATCTTCCAATTGGGTGTACACATACATCTTCCAATTGGGTGTACACATGCATCTTCCACCTAGGTGTACACATGCATCTTCCACCTGGTTGTACACGTACATCTTCCAATTGGGTGTGCACATACATCTTCCAATTGGGTGTACACATACATCTTCCATTTGGGTGTACACATACATCTTCCAACTGGGTGTACACATACATCTTCCAATCGGGTGTACACATACATCTTCCAATTGGGTGTACACATATATCTTCCACTTGAGTATACAGTATATATTCCACTTAGGTGGACACATACATCTTCCACTTAGGTGTGCACATACATCTTCCACTTAGGTGTGCACATACATCTTCCACTTAGGTGTATACATGCATCTTCCACTTAGCTGTACACATACCTCTTCCACCTGTGTACACACATAAATCCTCCACCTAGGTGTACACATACATCTGAAACACGGGTGTACACATACATCTTTCACCTAGGTGCACACAAACATCCTCCACTCACCCAGAAAATACTGCGGCAACATGCCAGCTGTTTGAGAAGCCGTGGAGCAGGACAGCGCGGCCAGGGGCAGCTGTGAGTACACGGGAAGGGGCTGGAGTGGTTGTACTGTCATCCCTTCGCTGTTGGCTTTCCTCACAACATCGTACATGGCAGCCTCTGAAACAGTTCATACATACATGAACATGTATTGTTTGACACTCACAGAATAAGAAGACAAGAGGAGAGGCTAGGAGCATTACTTATGAACTGTTTTAGTGACCTCAAAGGGTTCCTTAACTGATATATTAGCATAGCGAAGACATAGACAATAGATTGCACGATTTATTGCCTGGCATATTTCGCTGCATCTCGCCAGGTACATACTGCAGAATCCACATACAACATAACGTAACATATCTTGATAAATCATTCAAGTTGAAATATTCACATGTTCGCACAGTAATGTCAATTTTCTACCACGATAATTTAAAACTGACTATCACGTATTTCTGTTTGCACACAACTGGCCTATGTAGATTAATTATGATGGCTTATGCAAACTTTAGTTATTTTACTTTATGTTGTGTCAATTCTGCAGTAGGTATCTGACAAGATGCAGCGAAATATGCCAGGCAGTAAATCGTACAAAATATTTTGTTTGTGTCTTCGTTGTTCAAATTCACTACGGGAAAACATTGTTTTGATATATTAGCGTCTGAAACGTATGTTTTTGTTATCCATTGAGCATCCTTACTAGCGTCTCTATGTCGCTGTCAGTACATAAGTAAACAAGTAAATGATTAAAGTTATGTATGGGCAAGGTTAAAGGTCTCACAATTTCCAGAATGTTGTAGAAATTGTCTGGGGAGGAATGGCAACGAGGAAGTAAACTGGCCACCACACCTTATTTGCGGTGGCCTAAAATATGTCATGATTTCACACACCAAAAGCTGTATCAGCAATTGGTTTCCATGTAGTTTACCAAAGAAATCTCAGACACAAATGAAACAAAAGGTTGAGTAATAGTGTCTTGTGTACAGAAAAAAGCAAATGCATCCACACTTCAAGAGTTGAACATTGAAGAAGGTTGGCTATTAAAAACGATAAAACAAAGGAAATTGAAATAGTTTGGTCACTCGAAACGTCACAATAGTTTGGACAGAACAATAATGGATTGATATATGCCTGGGAAACTACTGAGAGTAATCTTGCTAAGAAATCAACAATCAGCTGAAAGATGCCGATGTTGACAGCGATGTCCTGTTTCCTGTAACGGATATGCGGAACAAAAATGCCTGGAAAGAGGGGATGGGGAAGGCCGAAGAGAAGATGGGTGCAGGATGTGTCGGATGATCTCCAGATGGGTGTATCGGACGCGAGACATCTTGCTTATGATCGAGAGGTTTTCCGGAAGGTTATTATAGGAGCGAGGTTCTGCAAAGGACATGCTACTGAATGAATGAATGAATAGTTTAAAAGGCGTTAAAATGCCATGGGATAGACTTCGTTGGGGTTTATCCCATATGGCTCGGTTCTTTCCTCAGAGTGACCTCCCAAGTGAACTCCGTAGATCCAGCGACGATTCCCTGGAGTCTCATAGAAAACTGTACTTGTGAACCGAAAGAGTCCGAAATCGAATCTACAGCCTACGGAACGCGAGGCGGGCAACTTAACAATCCGGCCACGAAGACACCCGTTTAATCCCTGTAAACACCAACTGCTGTATTCGCTTTTGCTTGGTATGTAATTTCCAAAACAAAAAACTTCCGCCTGACAAAAACGAACGGAAAGCGTGAGTAACAGTTACCACCCACGACCCCGGAAGGACTTGTTCATATCGACTTTAAGTGTTCATTTCATCTTGAACTGTCAGAACTACTACTTTAAAACAATCTGACTTCCTTGATCGTCATCTCTCCAAAATAGTTATCGGAATTTACAGTGTGATCTTTCACAAACCGTGCAAATTTCAAAAGTGGTGTTTCCTGTATGGTTGTTACGTGTCGAAGTCTGTATATGACCTTTGAATTCAAGTAAGGGAAAATCGTTGGAAACAATTGTTTTGAGTCATTGTCACGTGACATGTCCAGAGTTCATTCATGAGAAGTAGTTACATTTAAAATGAAATGGCGGGAATTCGTGAAACTTTGAAGAAGGGAATGACAATCTCGCCTGTACCATCAACAGAATCAAGATGTTAGATCGAAATCTGGTGGTGAAGAGGCGTTTGATTATGTCATTGCATTGGCTCTTGTTCAGTTTTGCCATGGAGTAAGTCCTTACAATAGCTGTGCCCCGAATGCCTTTACATGATTTTGTATTGTAGTTGTTTTCTGCACGTTCTGTTCATTTAGGGGGATATCCTTCTTCTTCCTCCTCCTCCTCCTCCTCCTCCTCCTTCTTCTTCTTCTTCTCCTTCTCCTTCTTCTTCTTCTTCTTCTTCTTCTTCTTCTTCTTCTGCTTCTTCCTTTTTCTTCTTCTTCTTCTTCTTCTTCTTCTTCTTCTTCTTCTTCTTCTTCTTCTTCTTCTTCTTCTTCTTCTTCTTCTTCCTCCTCTTCCTCCTCCTCCTCCTCCTCCTCCTCTTCTTCTTCTTCTTCTTCTTCCTCCTCCTCCTCCTCTTCTTCTTCTTCTTCTTCTTCTTCTTCTTCTTCTTCTTCTTCCTCCTCCTCTTCTTCTTCTTCTTCTTCTTCTTCTTCTTCCTCCTCCTCCTCCTCCTCTTCTTCTTCTTCTTCTTCTTCTTCTCCTTCTTCTTCTTCTTCCTCCTCTTCTTCTTCTTCTTCTTCTTCTTCTTCTTCTTCTTCTTCTTCTTCTTCTTTCATCTCCTGAAGGAGTATAGCCCCTCAAACACTTCACTCCAAGCCCTTTGCAAACTTGTTCATGATTGGTTGGATTTTGCAAGGTCAAGTTTTTTACGGGGTCGGGCAGCCAATCACATGCGTGCTATCCTTAGTCACAAATTACGACATGCATGATAAGTTATAGCTATTTTTCTTGGCTTCCAGGGCCACTCAGCCTGGCATTGGGTACCGGAGAATGTCTTGGGAAATAAAGGTGGCAGCAGTGATACTGACCGCACCGCCTACTGAGTGCCCATTGGTCTACAAAAAGAGGGTGTATAACAATATAGGACTGGCGCCATGTGCCCAATTCGCCAAAGGCGTTTAAAGGGGCCTTTTCCTTTACTTACTATTTCTTGCTTCAGATAATCATCATCTTATCTCATCTTATCCTAACTCATTTCATCCCCTCTCATCTCATCTCATCATTTCATCTCATCTTGTTCCGCGTGTACCGTGCGGTGTCGAGGGGAAGCATAAACAGCGGGAGAGTACCCGCTTATGGGCTTCATGTATCGATATTCCCATGGACTCTGTTATTTCCTCTGTTCATCGTTCACAAGATCTCGGGCCCAGAAAACATCACACCAGAAATGATCAATGCCTTAGAAGAATATGGAATAGGCCAGGTCACCAGGCTGCTGAATGCAATATACGATACTGGAGACATACCTCCTGAATTATGTAATTCTATATTTATTGCAATCCCGAAGAAATCAGGAGCCTTGGAATGTGATCAACATCGAACAATTAGTATAATGAGCCACATCACGGAGATTTTTCTTAGAGGCATCAAAGAGTTAGGAACAAAGAGTTAGGAAGAAAATACAACCCGAAATAGGAGAAGAACAATGTGGGTTTGTAGAAGGCAAGCGTACAGTAAATGCTGTGTATATACTGAGAACATTAATTGAAATTTCTATAGAAGTAAACAAACTAACAAAGACCTACACCTTTGCTTTATTGACTACACAAAAGTTTTCGAGAAAGTAAGACATATCAACATGATGAAGATGTTTGCAGATCTACAAATTGATGGAAAAGATATTAGACTTGTAAAAAACATATATTGGAAACAACAAGCTGCCACAAAGATCGTTAATGAAGTAGTTCAATATCTGCCTGTTAAGAGACGTGTGCGATAGGGGTGTGTAATGTCTCCAGATATGTTTTTCCTATACAGTGAAAATACGAAATTTAGAAGATATGAGAGGAACCACTATTTCGAGACATGACATCAATAACATTAGATATGCGGATGACACAGTATTGACTGCAGACAGTGAAAAAGATCTGCAACATTTAGTAGGTACGCTTATTTTACAGTTAACAACAGCTAGGGTTAGAATTAAATTGTAAGAAGACACAGATTATGATCGTCTCTAAGAAAAAAGAAATATCACATTGGAATAAAGGTGTAAATGAGAATATTTTTTCAATAAGTATGGCAAACTACTGAACGTAAAATTTGCCCAGGAATCACGAACAGCGAAAATGCTGGGGTTGACTGCTACGTCCTGTGAAGGACATGCAACTTAAAGATTATATCTCTGAACAGTCATAATATCTGATGGTATGTGCCTTGAAAAGATTAGAACAAGAATCGCTATGGTGAAGGTAGCCTTTTACAAGATGGAAAACATACTGACCAATAAAAAGATGCCAATTGCAAGGAGGAAAAGAGTGTTGAGGTGCTACATAGAACCTGTGCCTTTGTATGGATATGAAGCGTGGACAATGATCAAAGCTAGAGAAAAATTGATGGCTGTGGGAATGTGGTTTCTGAAGAAAAATACAAAGAATGGCATAGACAGACAGAAAAACCAATGAGCTGGTTCTACAAGAAACAGATGAACACGTTAAACTGATTAGAGAAATTAGACGTAAATAGTCAAGATGTTTTTGGACAAGTTATCAGAAGAAATAAACTATAAAACTTGGTGACAACTGACAAGATTGAGGGGACAAGAGCAAGGGGAAGGCAGAGAGTTAAATATCTAGATCGCTTAGCCACGTGGCATAACGGAGACAAGGACACACAGCTGATCCACGACTCTGGTGATCGTGTGAGATATCGAAACACGACCGCCCACGCTTGTCGGCATGGCACATGATGACAATACCACAATGATACCTGCTATAAATATTAATTTTTGAAGGTGTTTCCTAAATGTGAAAGGTTTCCTGGGCAGCGTCTCGTGTGTCGTCACGAGAGATACGTCCGCTCTTAGTCCTCTGACTTCAGTAGTCCTATCTATAAAGGATTTGATTACTTTAGTTTATAAGGATTTGATTACTTTAGTTTATTAGGGTTTGATTACTTTAGTTTATAGAGGTTTAGATTATTTTAGTTTGTACTGTTTAGATTACTTTAGCTTATAAAGGTTGAGATTAGTTTATGGAAGTTTAGATTACTTAAGTTTTAACAGATTTAGATTAGTTTTTAAGGAGTTAAATTACTTTAGTTTATAAGAATTTAGATTACTTTAGCTTATAAATGTCATTTTAAACTGCTCACTTCAGGTGGTTCAACAGTTCGCCGGTCGCCTCACCACAGACTCCCAGGTCGGTCTAGTCTAGCCTGGGTACCAAACATGTCGTGGGTAGTACAGGCGGACGATGTGATACTCACCTCAACACCCGCCGAGTCTAATTCGAGGTATTGATGTGCACTTACAGCTGGCATAGGAAAGTAGCTTTTTTTTTTCTTTGGCTCGCTTTGAACTTGCGTGTAGTCCAACTTGATTGATTATTTTTTTTTTTTTTTGTGGGACGATTTTCCCTATTACTAGTATCCCTCGCCATCAGGCGAACCTACTCCGACTTCTGAGGTACGTGTAATTTACGTACCCCAAATCAAGGGCGAGAAGTCAACGTTTAAGTTCAGCTGACTGCTGTAGGGGGAAAACTCAGTACACCGCCATCAGCACATCGGAAGTTTAGGAGCGAGAGCTCCTAACTTTGCAACCAAGCAACTCCAGTAAAAACCAGAGAACTGTACATCGTAGGACATCTTTCTTGGTCATTACTATGTCTCTATAAGTGCCTGTCCATCAATACACGTGAATGTCTTGCTCGTGGTATCTCACCAGCCTCAAGAATTCTCGGGCGATGGACAAGTTCGTCACTGAAGAAGCTAAACGAACTGGCTGACACCACGCTGGTGGCAAGAATGTCGGAAATGTGAAATACGCGCCACAAACTGACGCTTGTGGTTACAACAGTTGTCTGCCGTGCTCACAACAATGGCGGATATTTACAAACAGGGGGGCCGAGCCGGGACATGGCGGGTCTCTTGGCATCTGGCAAGAATAGTCATCTACATATCATATATGTGTTGATTCAATATTAATTGTTAGCTACTGCAGTCTACACACGCCACTTGAAACGGGGCGCTTTTCAAAATAAACATATCAAATTATTTTCCTGTTTCTTTTGTTTGTTTTTGTTTTTTTTTTCAATAATTTTATTATAATTCATTCATTCAGTAGCATGTCCTTTGCAGAACCTCGCTCCCACAACAACCTGCCGGAAAACCTCTCGACCATAAGCAAGATGCCTCGCGTCCGATACGCCCATCTGGAGATCATCCGCCACATCCTGCACCCATCTTCTCATTGGTCTTCCTCTTCCTCACTTCCCAGGCATATACTCCTCCATTATTGTTCTCTCCAAACTTCCGTGACGTTTCAAGTGACCAAAATATTTCAATTTTCTTTGCTTTATCGTTTTTAATAGCCAACCGTCTTCAGTATTTAGCTCTTGAAGTATGGATGCATTTGTTCTTTTCTTTACCCAAGATATTCTTAGAACTCGTCTATAACATTTATATTAAAAGGCATTTATGCGCTGTTCGGCTTGTTTAGTAAGTGTCCAGATCTCACAGACGTATGTTGCAATGGGAAAGTTGCGTGCTCTTAAAAATTTGATTAAATTGTCCCACTCCACAATTTATTCAGTTGTTTTAGTCTTTGAAGAGCAATAGACATTCGCCTTTTAATTTCTTCCATTGTGTCACCATTGTTGATTATCAGTGACCCAAAATATTCGAAATTTTCCACAACCTCCAATTTTCCTCATTAACATATATTTATTTCTCCTTGGTAGTTTTATCTGTGTGCATTATCTTTGTTTTTGCTGTGTTCAGATATAAGTTGTGATTTTCACTATTCAATTGGGTTGAGGTTATTAGGTTTTCTACACCATTCTGTGTTGTGGATAGCAGTACTGAATCATCGGCATATCGAATCTCCGGTATGTCAAGACCACCGATATTTAGGACATCATATAGCTCCCTGTTTATATCATCTCTGACATTCTCCATTATATTTTCGGCGTACAGGTTAAACAAATACGGGGACAGCACACATCCCTGACGGACTCCTTGCTTGATGTCAAACCAATCTGATGTCTCGCCATCTATTCTAACCGCTGCATGTTGGTCTAGATAGAGCATTCATATGAGTTGTATTACATGTGACGGAAAGCCCATATTCCTCATGATTTTCCAAAGTTTCTGATGTTGTAGACAATCAAATGCCTTTGAATAATCCACAAAACATGAGAATAGGTTTACATTAAAGTCTCTGCCCTTCTCTATTATTAAACGCATGATGAGTATGTGATCTGTTGTTCCCCTTCCTTGTCTAAATCCAGCTTGAACCACGTTAAATTTCTTCTTCCATTTTCTTACGAAGTCTTCCCATTGTGATTTTTAGTAAGTAGAATGTTACTTGTATGACTGATCATGGTATGTCATGAATCAGTTGTACACTTGTGCGACATGGTGCGAGTCCCAAATTTGTAAAGAGGACTCTATAACTAACATGGTCAATATCACGTTTTTACTTTCCAGGATATGTCCTGGTTGAGTGCACTTGGCAACCCATGTTAGTTTTCAAAATACCGCCTCCATAGGGATACAACATAGCACCGGGTTGACAGACTAGCGGGCAAACCCCTGGGGTAGGCAGGTCTCACAACTGTCCAATGATGTAACGTTTTAGGAGTGTCTAGTTGGTCGGGTATCGACGTGCACTTGATTCCTTTAACCTAGGCCCTGAAGTTTGGGATGGTAGGTTCGAATCCCAGCACGCCTATATCTTCCACTGTTTATTTTGTCTATTGTGTCCTCTGATTTATATTTTTTGGGTTCAATTTTACGCCTACGGCTGTATATCAATGCAAATGCGTTTTAATTATAATGCTGATTGGAAAATCACACCCCGGGTCCAGCCAGGGATATGCACTACTGATGAGCTCAAGCGAGAGCGAAACTCGAGTCGTGCTTCCAAATGACGTGGACAGAGCCTTAGGTTCGATCAGCATTGCCAGTAGTGGGTTGTGCTCAATGTTTAAAATCATATCTGTTAATTTACTTGCTTACAATTAACATATATTATAATTTCTTCTCGCAGATTTTTCTTATGCTTTGTTTTTTATTCTGTGACTCAGGGGCAATAAACGCAGTTTCATAATCCCGACATACGTGTTCGAAGTCCGCCGCAACACCGCAAGGTTAGGTACAAGAGGAATGGGATGAGATGCGATCACAAACAGCCTCAAAATGCTGAGGTTCATTGCACGTCCCGCAAAGAACGTATAACAACTAACTTGACGTCGTTCTGTGTGCAGTGATGAAAAATATATATAATTTTTGTGTTCATTTACGGTATAGAGATAATTTGATAATACACCGCACACGGTAACTTAATTGCTAATTGGATGTTTCAGTTAGAAGGGGAAAAAAACGGTCGTGTAGGATGAGCTGTTATTTATGAGATCCACTAAAAGAACACTTTAATTACATTAAGCAAATCAAAACCTCTGGCATATCAAACGAGAAATTAAAGGCATGGCTTGGTAACACCACCCAGACAGAGATAGTCTTTTATGGTGTACAGAGTTTGGGTAATGGGCGTGTTATTGACTAGCATGTTGGTGTAACAGAAATGGTGGTGGTAGAGCCGGGTGGCATAGTTAT
>JACEFZ010020934.1:50000-152500 GCA_014155875.1 Cepaea nemoralis
CCAGTGATTTTGCTGGCCGTCGTTGCTGAAGGGGACCAATTAGTCATGTGTTGGTTCTAGAGTTTCTAGCTGGGAGATAAGGCCAATCTGCAGCTGGAAGTGTCTGTTACAGAGAGAGAACAGAGGTGTCGTGTTGTCGATCAGAGGGGGTAACTCGACTTTTGATGTGTGGACGATTCGTCTCTGTGTAGCTGCCTTAATGTGTAACTGTCCCGTGTATGACACACCTCGTGTAGCTGCCTTAATGAGTAACTGTCCCATGTATGGCACGCCTCTGTGTATCTGCCTTAATGTTTAACTGTTCCGTGAATGACACGACTGTGTGTAGCTGCCTTAATGTGTAAATGTTCCATGGATGGTACGCATCGTATAGCTTTCTTAATGTTTAATTAACTGTCCCATTATGACATGTCTCTGTATAATTGCCTTAATGTGTAACTGACCCATGTATGACATGCCTCTGTGTAGCTTTCTCAATGTTTAATTGTCCTATTATGACACGCCTTTGTGTAGATGCCTCAATGTTTAACTGCTCTATGTATCACAAGTCTCTGTGTAGCTTTCTCAATGGGTAACTGCCCCGTGTATGACACACCTGTGAGTTTTTTTCGTAATGCTAACCTGCTACATATATGACAAGCTTGTGTGTAGCTTTCTCGATACTTAATTATTCTATGATGGTTGACTGTTAGATATTAAAAGAGGAATCACAGTGCAAAAGTAGGTTTTTGCGAGATGGAAAACATACTCACAAATAAATGACTGTCAACTACAGTGAGGGGAAAATAAAGTGTGCTAAAGTGCTATATTGAAGCTATAGTTCATAAATAAACACACTGCTTGGCGCTCATAGAATTAGTGGAAAGAATATATGACTAGAGGACGCACTAGACAACATACAAATTGAAAGCTATAGTTACCGATCGGAATTTGAACCCATCACTTCCAAATGGCGACAATGCCTCGCTGTGTAGTTCGAGGCATGACTAACTAGTTACCACTACAAAAATAAGGTTCAGGTCTATCCTCCACATGACTCCATAACTATGGAATATTGACAGAATTCCTACTGTTGTATGGCTGTGCAGCACGGACAATAAGGAGACAAATTAGAATAATCATTCTAACGTGACTCACATGTTGGCAAAGGAAATGTGCTTTGTGCAAAAAATGCAAAGAATACCTTGGACTGGCAGAAAGGCGAATGTGACATCAATTCAAGAAACAACTAAACATCGTAGTCTGATTACAACAGTCACGATTATTTGGGCATGTTATGAGGATAAATAAACAAGAAAACTTAATGACAATCGGGCAAACATGATGGAGAAAAGAGCATACGAAAGACAACGAGCTAATTATCTGGAAGGTGTTGCCACATGGCATAATCGGAACGCGAACACAGGCCTTATCCAAGACTGGTGATAGTGTAAGATGACAAACCGTGACCACCCACGCCTATTCACCTGGCCCATGCTGATGATGATTTTGACGACTACTATAGTTGAAAGTGTAGTGTTTTCTTTGACAACTTTACCAGAAATACGGTTTCTTTGATACTGTTATAGAAGCAGAACTTCTACTAAACGAACAAGAATCAAGTCCACTACACTTCAACATAAGTACTCTTCCACTACTTTGCCTCGCTCCTCCGGCTATGCTTGATGTATTTCCCTCACAAGTGCATCGCCGTCACCGAAGCGCATGTAGTTAGTTGAAGTGTCACTATTGTTTGCAACATTTAACTTATTTCTTGATTTTCTAAACGTCTAACATAACGTCCATTCTTTCCTAACTCCCACTTCTATAGAATAGAAGCCAGGTCGCGTGTTTGTGTATCACTTACTTTTGTCCGCTTTCTGAAAAGCCGGGCAATGAGCACAAACAACGGTTGGGAAGTGGTACCTTAGGGGCGGTAATATTAAATTATGGGGAGATAATCACCATTCTTTCACCATGGGAGCTGATCAGAAAGGTACATAAGAGGTTTTCCGAAGTAACGGCCGTGGGCAGTCTTGAGATTCAACATTGTTCGTGAATGTTTATCTATAATGCGCGGTTAAGTCGCAATGGGGAAAGGGACAAGAGCAAAGCAAATGCCCAGTTCCGGTAGTGACTGTCCGCTTAGGGTAGTCCCACAACTGTCACAGTTAGCACATTCTGAAGTTTCAGGGGACGGGGCATGTCATATCGTGGCAGGATGTCTTCTTGTCTGCATAGGTTTGACAAGGATACCCATGTTCCGTTTTAGAAACAATAGGCACTGTTCTAAGGAAGTCAGTTGCCTTGGATGCGATTTCAACAGAGGAAGTAAACCTGACACGCCTCTTGTGGGACACACTGACCTCTCAGGTGCATAAGTAGGTGTGACGTACTTCCCTCGGAAGAGAAAAGAGGATAACGGGCGTGCTGATGTAGTTGATAGGGAACTGCGCTAGTAATGTCACGGGCACCGTTGGACGTGTTACTCAGGGCTCGTCCTCCGTGAAAGTGCAAGAAAACCTGGTCACCTATTCCCTCGTGTATTCAGGCCTTACAAAATGTAATGACGCTATCATAGCTCAGACTCATAGCAAGAAACTGCTAAACTACAAGATATATTATATAATCATCACCATGTGCCATGCCGATAAGCGTGGGCTGTCATGTCTCGACACCTCACTCGATCACCAGAGTCGTGGATCAGCTCCCTGTTCTTTTCTCGACCATACCATGTGGTCAAGCCGTCCAGATATTTACTTCCCTGCTGTCCTCTTGTTCTTTTCCTCTCAATTTTGCCAGTTGTCACCAAGCTCTCAAGCTCATTTCCTCTCATAATGTCCCCTCCCCCCAAATGTAACAATCCATCCATCATGTGCCATGCCGATAAGCGTTGGCGGTCATGTTCTGCCATCTCACTCGATCACCAGAGTCGTGAATCAGCTCCGTGTTCCTGTCTCGACCTTGCCACGTGGCCAAGCCATCCAGATATTTATGGAACCGTCTACGTCTAATTTCTCTAATGAGTTTGCTGTTTTCATGTGCTTCTTGTAGTTCTTGCCCGTTGATTTTCTCTCTGTTCATGATATTCTCTGCATTTTCCTCATAAACCACACTTCCACTGCCATTAAATGTTATTCAGCTTGTTTGCTCATCGTCCACTTTTCACATCCATACAAAAATATAGTTCTATGAAACACCTTAACACTTTTGTTCTCGTTGCAATTGACATCTTTTTACTAGTCAGTATGTTTTCCATTTTCCAAAAGGCTACCTTTGCCATAGCGATTCTTAATTTAATCTCTTCAAGGCACCTAACATCAGATTTTATGACTGATTCGAGATAGTTGTACCGATTCACTTGTTTAAGAATATTTTCTTTTATCCTTATATTACATTGTGGTATACTTTTCTTCTTAGAGACAACAACAATCTCTGTCTTCTTACAATTTAATTCAAACCCTAGTTGTTCACTGCGTACAATAACCGTATCTTCTAAAGGTTACAAATCCTGTTTATTGTCTGCAATCAATACTGCATCACCCTCAAAGTAATGTTATTGATGTTATGTCCCCAATGGTGATTCCTCTCATATCTTCTACATTTCTAAACATATTTACATGTTACCATGACACCAACAAACAGAGTTTAAGTAACATTTGTGACAACAGGCAGTGGAGGAGTAGTCAGAGTGTCAGTCTGCTCGAAGGCAAGAGAACCCAGTGGGGCCTTTAATAAAGTGGGCCTCCTTAACCAGTAGACAATATCTGTAAAATGTTAATGGCCATAATTCACTCAATCAATAGTTGTAGACCCATTCCGCATTGATACAGGCATCTTTCCTGTGGCAACTTTCCCGTGACATCTTTGATGTTTCATATTTCCTGTGGTATTTTTCCTGTGGTATTTTTCCTGTGATATATTTCATATGGCATCTTTCTTGTGAGATCTTTCCTATGACATCTTTCCAGTGACATCTTTCTTGTGGCATCTGTCCTGTGACATCTTTCCTGTGACATGAAAGTGGACTCTGGACATGGAAGACACCGCGGGCATGAAAGTGGACTCTGGACATGGAAGACACCACGGACATGAAAGTGGACTCTGGACAAGGAAGACACGGCGGGCATGAACGTGCACGAGTCCAGGCAAGTGGCAAAGGAATCCGCGAACCGTGACAAGAAACTGATTACAGAAATTAATTAGACGTAGACAGTCACAATTGTTTGGTCACGGTGCAGAACTTGGTGGCAACTGGCAAGCTCGAGGGGAAGAGAACAAGGGGAGGGCAGAGAAGTAAGTACCCGGATGGCTTGGCCATCATGTATGGTCGAGACAAGGGCAATGAGCTAATCCACGACTCTGGTGATCGAGTGAGATGGCAAAACATGACCACCCACGCTTATCGGCATAGCACATGATGATGATGATGATGATGATGATGATGATGATGATGATGATGATGATGATGATGATGATGATGATGATGATGATGATGATGATGATGATGATGACGAGACTGACATTCTGCGCGAGGACGGTCCCATCTACACTGCAAGTAAGAACGAGGGCCTTGTTACTCGCCTCGCGGTGTATCGGGTATACGGTGCTAAAACCATAATTGTATGGATCAATCGGCAGTTGGTTTATGATGTGAACACTATCATGCTTGCCGCTCTTACTTGCCAAGACATTTCATAGTATCTATTTTAGGCCATTTCGACAGAGGATCCCAGGTCACTTAAACAACAAATTATATGTTCTTCCACAATATACACATGATCCGGACTACACCTGTCTTCATCATCATCATCAAGTGCCGTGCCGGCTGGCGTAGGCGTTCATGGCTCTCCATAGATCTCGGTCTTTGGTTTTCTGGATCAACTCTGCTGCTGATATTCCTCCATGCCACCGTCTCAATCCATCCAGCATCATTTCTCTTGGTCTACCTCTGCCTCTCTTCCCCTCGATCTTTCCAGTTGTTACGATGTTCTCCAATGCCTCTCTTCTCATCACATGACCGAAGAAAGCTGTTTGTCTCTGTCTTATTGTTGTATATAATGTTCTAGTTTCGTTAGCCTGTTTCAGGCAGTCGTCGTTAGTTACTCTGGCAGTCCAAGGAATTCGCAACATTCGTCTCAGGAACCACATCTCTGTTGCTTCTAATTTCTTCTTAATTTGTTCATTTACATTCCAAGATTCACTGCCATACAGCAAAACTGGTTCTATATATAGCATTTCAGCACTCTCTTTCTTACATTCAGTGATAGTGACTTATTGCATAAGATACTCTTCATTTTCTGAAATGCGGCTTTTGCCTGCCCTATTCTGCCACACCTGTCTTACCGTGCACCAATAACCCCAAACCTGCTGTGCAGACCCAGCCAGTCTGTCAAACTGCTCATTTCCCAACTCACCAGCACGTCCCGGAGAAAAGAAGAAACGGATGATCCCTATCCTTACCTGAATAATGCCCTTCTGCACGACGCATGCCTGTCTTCACTCTTTTCAGCATGGTCTGTGAGTTCTTTACAATCACAATCTTTACAGCCAGCCAGGAGAAGCACCACAGAAATCAGGCTGCCACGCAATTACGCCGTGAATTATGTCGACACAATAGATTACGCAACCATATGTATACAACATTCAATATTGGTGAAACAGCCATGTGCACATGTGGTTTGGCGTCGCAGACAGCAGAGCACATACTTCAGGATTGCCCAAACTACAACATATCCAGGCGAACCTTCTGGCCTAGATAGACAACAGTGGAAGATAAACTCTATGGACCGCTGAGTGAACTAAAAAAGACTGTTAGATTCATACAAGAGACAACATTGCAGTTATAAACATATTTCAGGCAAACGAAAGAAGAAGAAAAAAAACAATATGCGTACGCTGTTTATGCTCTCCACCTCCATTCTTAGACTACACGTCGTGGTATCATACGCCAAGCTCTCCTGCACTAAATATCGTAATTTAACCTTCGCTATTTTTTTTTTTAGTCAAGAAGAAACCAACTCCACTCTATCCACCCTTTTCTTTCCCTGAATATCAGATGGCAGTTGAAGCGGCTGCCAGCGAGTGTAGGAATGTCCTGAGTGCAGTGGTGTCGGTTCTTAGTTCAACTAAACTCAGCTCAGCTCCGTGAATTTATGAATGCGTCTCCTGCTTGTGTCGCTAAGTGTGCTTGTCCTGCTCTCCTGTTTGTGTTAAGTGTGCTTGTCCTGCTCTCCTGTTTGTGTCACTAAGTGTGCTTGTCCTGCTCTCATGCTTAAGTCGCTAAGTGTGCTTGTCCTGCTCTCCTGTTTGTGTCACTAAGTGTGCTTGTCCTGCTCTCCTGTTTGTGTCACTAAGTGTGCTTGTCCTGCTCTCATGCTTAAGTCGCTAAGTGTGCTTGTCCTGCTCTCCTGTTTGTGTCACTAAGTGTGCTTGTCCTGCTCTCCTGTTTGTGTCACTAAGTGTGCTGTCCTGCTCTCCTGTTTATGTCACTAAGTGTGCTGTCCTGCTCTCCTGTTTGTGTCACTAAGTGTGCCGTCCTGCTCTCCTGATTGTGTCACTAAGTGTGCTGTCCTGCTCTCCTGTGTGATTGATTGATTGATTGATTGATTGATTTAGGAACCGACATTACAGCGTTCGAGGCATTCCCATAAGCGCTCCGTCCCCATCCTCAGAAGACAGCGCAGAGTTCCAACCCCAACAGTACCAGTAGCAATCTGATTATATGTGCGTCTCGCCTTTCCTCTAAGCGTCGAATATCGGCCAGATCCCCTCGTCACTCCACGCTGTCGCATTCTTGCCAGACCCTAGTGATCCATTTGCTCCTCCGAGGTGTACACGTGCTCCCACAAGGCCGCAACCACGTCTGCCTTATCATGCATCAATACTCCACCAAGTTTTGCAGAGCCAGCCAATCTGTCCGCCTGTTCATTCCCCAGCACACCGGCATGCCCCGGAGAAAAGATCCAGACGATGCTTGCCACCCATGACTTCCGAAGCTCCTGCTCTCCTGTTTGTGTCACTAAGTGTGCTGTCCTGCTCTCCTATTTGTGTCACTAATTGTGCTGTCCTGCTCTCCTGTTTGTGTCACTAATTGTGCTGTCCTGCTCTCCTGTTTGTGTCACTAATTGTGCTGTCCTGCTCTCCTGTGTTCCGAAATTCTCAGTATGTCAATTTTGCAACTGGACCAAGAAGAAGAAAACTACTGGAATTCTACAAGATCTGAACATCGAAAATAAAACAAAAAACTGGCTTGTAAACAGTGACCGGTCCCCGGAAATTAAAATACTTTAGCCATATTGAAAGCCACAGTGTCTTGGAAAGAACAATTATGGAGGGCGTGGTTACTGGGAAAAGTGACAGCTGTCGATCAAACGAAGTTAGACACAGGACATTGCAGACATCTTAGGCACGAGGGTGCTTGGGGTGGGAGAAAGGGCAAAAGATCAAGGACGTTGTCGGGACTCCGTGACGAGAGGAACACTCTGCAAAGGCCCTGATATATGATGATAAATCCCCCAGGCACGGCTTTTGTTTCTTAGAACACAGCATAAATCAATGCTGAATTCTTAAACATCACTACCGATACATCTTGTTTAATTTTCTGCAAAATACAGCAGGGATATCTTTATATAACGTTTAGCTTCATATTTCCACTGAATTGGGTCAAGAACAGACATCACAGCATTCGCAACATTCCCATATAGCTAAGTCCTCGTCTGCAACAGCCAGCGAAGAGTCTCATTACTAATGGTGCCAGTAGCAGCCTGATTATGTGTCCGTCTGACCTTTCATGGAAGCCCTGAGTGTCGGCCAGATTTTTTGGTCATTCCCTGCAGCATCATTATCTCCAGGCCGGGATGTTCTATCTGTTCTTCTGCACTATATACACAATTCCAAAGAACCCCGATCACGACTGCCTTATCATGAACCAATATCCCACCGGACCCAGCCAATCTGTCCGCCTACTCGTTTCCCACCACACCAGCATGTCCTGGAGAAAACACCCAACAGTTGCTCTCTATTTTTGATTATTGAATTGACGCCTGTCACTCTGCCCGAAGCATCCCTGTCTTCGCCTTTCTCGTCATATGTTATGAATATTTCCACTATAACCGCCTGAAACATCTGTTCATTTTAACAAACAGTCGTTACATTATTAGATGTTTTACGAAACAAACAACAAAATTCCCGGAAATCGGATGATTCAGTTCCAGCCGGAATGGTATCATCTATTAACCTAAGTGGAGCTGGAAGCGACAAGTACCAGTTACTTGTATCTACGGATGCATCGCGTATCTGCGGTGAACAATTACTGGTTTTTCTCATTGACTCAAAAACTGGGGGACAGTGCTGAAGTTCATAAACACGCTTGCTAACCGGACATGGTTGAGCTTTCACTTCCTGTTTTAGGAATGATCAACGGCAATTCAACATGCGCAATGGTTAGTGTCATTTCACACTGCTTGTGTTTCCGGGAGACAAGAGCAAATAGCTTTGTATTATTTCCCCCTTCCAGCCATTCTTCCCACTATATGTGCACAGTAATTGTACAAAGCAAACCTAGGTTAATTTGAATTTCAAGCCACAATATGTGTATGTGCATGCACGTGCTTGCGCGAGTGCGCGTGTTTGTTAAGTTCAGTTCAGATTATCATCATTGCATTCCGGACACGACCGAAGGCGATCAGATTTGAACACCAAAAATAAGCCCCGTGACAGGAACCTACTGGGGAGATATGGAATGCTAGGATCATCACATTATTTTAAGTCTGAGTGCGCGGAAGGATAGGTGACCTGGCTGTGCGTAGCATAGCAAACAGAGAATAACAGGCTGGTAGACTGGCTGCTACACGCCCCTTTGTTTAGTGAGTTATTTTATGGCAAAGCTGACATGCTGAAGGCTCTCTAGGATCGGGAGAAAAGTGCATCAAATAAGACAGGGGATCCACATCTGGTGAGACTCTATGGGTATTGAACAGAGGGTCTAGACCAGTGGTTCTCAACCGGTGGGGAATTCCCCCCCTCCCCCAGGGGGGGAATTTTAAGGTTTCCATGGGGGGAATGAAGATTATTTCAAAATCGCGTTATTACAAGAACCGATTACTTGATATTGTTTTTCCCTTCATAGTTTACGGTTCTCTACGTCTGACCCTTCTAAAATTCATTTTATAAAGTAAGTAGACCCACAAATCACATTTTATGTGGACGTCTAGACTTGTTTTAGTATGTGCTTCCATTATTACGTACACTGTGTAGGGGCGGAGGGGGGGGGGGGATTTTTAGGTAGGAAATACGAAAGGGGGGGGGGGGGTGACGTTCTGAAAATATGGTGAAGGGAGGCACGGGCCAAAAAAGGTTGAGAACCACTGGTCTAGACGATACTCAACGCCCAGGGGACAATGCAGGGGGACATATAATCAGGGTGTTAATGGTACCATAAACATGATAACTCTTCGTTGGCTACTGAAGAATGGAGAAGGAGCACGCGTGGAAATGTTCGGAGTGCAAGGTTATTGATTCTTGAACTGATACTCTTGGTCTAGGATATGTGAAGGGCTACAACTTCACGCCCCAACAACAGTATGGGCTATGGTACAACGTTTAGTTTATAGATCAAATCATCACATCCCTCGTAGACTGGTGAGGCTAGCTCACAGACATGAATTAGGCTTAATGCTCAAATCATCAAATCTCACGTGGTGTGGTGGGCCTAGCTCACAGGTATGAATGAGGCTTAATGCTCAAATCATCACATCTCACGTGGTGTGGTCGGCCTAGCTCACAGGTATGAATGAGGCTTAATGCTCAAATCATCACATCTCACGTGGTATGGTAGACTTGTCTGTTTGGTTAAACATCTAATAATATAACAACCGTATGTTAAATTTAATAACATTTTGTGGTTTATTAATTAAACTAGCTGACCCGGCCCGGCTTCGCCCAGGCCTTGGAGGGGATCTATCTATCTATCAGTCTGTCTGTCTGCTTGTTTGTCTGTCTGTCTGGCTGACCCGGCCCGGCTTCACCCAGTCCCTGGTGGGGAGCATCTCATTTAATTCATATACGTAGTCATATAAGCTCTCCCGTTCCCGACTATCTGTTTGTCTGTCTATCTGTCTGTCTGTCTGTCCTGGCCCGGCTTCACCCAGTCCCTGGTGGGGAGCATCTCATTTAATTCATATACGTAGTCATATAAGCTCTCCCGTTCCCGACTGTCTGTCTGTCTATCTGTCTGTCTGTCTGACCCGGCCCGGCTTCACCCAGTCCCTGGTGGGGAGCATGTCATTTAATTCATATAAGTAGTCAAATAAGCTTCCGTTCCCGACTATCTGTCTGTCTGTCTATCTATCTGACCCGGCGTGGTTTCGCCCAGCTCCTGGCGCACAGTAACTTAAAAGAATGTCCTTCCACACACCATTCATTATTTTTAATGAAAACTGTTTTTAATCACCGACATGACAGTTGATAAGTTCTTTAAGCAGAAAAAGATGGGTTACAATGTTATGCATTATGCATTATTTTTATGGAAACTTTGAAAATGCCTTAAAGATTATATCATTATTTATTATAACTCATATGCCTGAAAATAACTATAGACAAAGAGTTTAACAATAGTGCAAGTAAGTCCAACAATATGACTATAAAGAATATAGAAATTTTATTAAAAGTTATGCCCCTTGAAATAACTTTTCTAGAGTGAAGTCCCCCTGCTATATAAAAATTATATAATGAAAATGAAAAAGTAAATGTTATTAAATAAGTAGAAGATTTTACACTATGAAACTATTATAGTCGGTTGCACAGGAATGAAAGGAAGACGTGTAGAAAATTTCATCTCAATCGGATGTACCGTTATCGAACGCATCCAATACAAACATACAAAGCCACATACACTCTGTTTTATAGATATAGATAACCACATTTCACATAGTGTGGTGGGGCGTTTTGATCACATCATCATATCGTTCTTAGCTTGGTTGGCCTGGCACGAGGACATGAAAGGGGGCTTATTGATCAAATCAACACATCTCTCGTAGTCTGATGAGCCTAGATAACAGGCTTGATGGAGGCTTACTGACCAAATCACCCCAGCTCTCGTGGCGTGGAGGCACTAGACCGCTTGCATGATGGAAAGTTAAAACCTCAATAACACGAAATAAGGCGACTTCATGCAGGTGACAATGTGTGCCAGCTAACCACAAGGTGAACAAGGCTGCAGCCAAGAAGACCGCCCCTGCTGGTGTCACGGAACCCGGGGGCACGATATCTGCCGTGAATCCACCTCGGGTACTATGAATATACGGTGCCTGTTGAACCTGAACTAAAATGGCAGCTGACCCAGCGGCAGGTGAAACTCATGAGAAGCAGAACCTTTTGGTATATGGTATTTGGTACACTGTATATGATTTATGGTATATGGTATGTGGTATATGGTACGTGATATGTGGAATATGGTATGTGGCACCCGCAGAAGTCGTATGTGTCGGCCTGATGGCGCAAGAACACAGCTCTGCTGTAAACAGGCACAACGCAGTCACATCCGAAAAAAAAAATCCGGATGAACGCAGAAGAAGAAGAAGTATGTGCTATATGGTATGTGGTATATTCTATTTGGTATATGGTTTATGGTTTGTGGTATATTCTGTTTGGTATATTGTTTATGGTTTGTGGTATATGGTATGTGATATATATTATGTGGTATATGGTATGTGGTATATGGTATGTGATATATTCTATTTGGTATATGGTTTATGGTTTGTGGTATATGGTATGTGATGTATATTATGTGATATATGGTATGTGGTATATGGTATGTGGTTTATAGTATATGGTATATGCTCTGCCACTCATCACTCCATTCACACATCACGGGTTCCTTGGCCGAGCAAGACTCCTGTCCGAGATCTAGCAGTTTAGGTGTTGAACACACGTCGATGTGATCGACAGGGCAAGAGCGCACGCTCTTAAACTTCCGATTCACTGATGGAGAGGTAGACAGTTCAGCCCCTACACCGGCCTTACGTTGGACTCATGTGCTGAAGTATGAGGCAGTTGGTCAGAAAGAAGTGGTCGACTTGTGTGTTTGTAATACTGTTGTGTTTTCGTGAAGTTCCAGAACGCCGGTGTTATGAAAACTTTTACACGCGGAGGCACTCGAACAGACATGTGTAAACATAAGCATATACACTTGCACAATATGGCGGATAGGCAACTGAGCTGTTAAGACTTCTGGAGTGTTTTTGCTTTCGCGTTTTCCCCATGTTGGGCTGGTAGTACATGGTTCCGTCACCTAGCTACTAAGTTGAGTGCGTGGAGCAAGACTGTCAGCTGTGGATTTCATGTGGAATGTCTTTATATCTGTACGTGGTTGTTTGTATTGTGAACTGCATGTTCAGAAAAATGGTGGATGGTCAGTTGCTGAACTAGCTGGTTTTGCCTTATGTAGTAATGTGCGTGCAACTGCTGGTTTTCTTGTGACTGCCGCCTCCATCGACGATGAATAATAATTGTCGTGGTGTGCAGATGTGCTGGCATTCTGGCTGCGGCTTTATGCATATATGCTTGTACGCGATGTTGGTTTGTCGGGACTGCTGTCTGTTACACTTTTCACAAGGGACAGTGAGAAGGATTGTGAAAGATATTCACTGGCACAAGAACGGGGCATTGTGGGGTGACCCGTTACTGTGAAGCTGGAACCGCGACTCATCATCATTATGTGTTCCTCCGAAGTCGGAGAGTGTCTGCCTGTACGGCGAGGAACCACCAGTCTGCACACCAATAAGCCAGACATGGGACAACGGATACTCACGCAAACCTCAGGTCCGGTATGACATCACACTGCTGTTGGACAACAGGATGCCTTCATCCGACATACAGGACTTCGCGTTGGAGCTCAAGCCAACGAACACAAGCAAGCAAGCAAGCATCATTATGTGCCGTGCCGATAAGAGGTCATGTTTCGCAATCTCACACGATCACCAGAGTCGTGGATCAGCTCTGTGTTCTTTACGTGACCAAACCACGTAGCCAAGTCATCCAGGTATTTACTGTTCTACCTTACCCTTGTTCTTTTCCCTTTAATCTTGCCAGTTGTCACCAAGTAAATGAGACCATTCTTAAACAAGTGAGTCGGTACAATTATTTCGGAACAGTCAAAACATCTGACGCGAGATGCTTGAAGAGATTAGAACATGAATCGCCATAGTGAAGGTAGCCTTGTGCAAGATGAAAAACATACTGACCAATAAAAAGATGTCATTTGCAACGAGAAAAAGAGTGTTAAGGTGCTACATAGAGCCTGTACTTTTGTATGGATGTGAAGCGTGGACAACGAGCAGTCAGGCTGAAAAAAACATCTGATAGCTGTGGAAATGTGGTTTCTGAGGAGAATGCAAAGAATACCTGGACAGACAGAAAAACCAATGATCAAATCTTACAAGAAACAAATGAAAACCGTAAACTGATTAGAGAAATTAGACGTAGACAGTCAAAATTTTTTGGTCACATTATGAGAAGCAATAAATTGGAGAACGTGGTGATAACTGGCAAGATCGAGGGAAAGAGAACAATGGGAAGGCAGAGAAGTAAATACCTGGATGGCATGGCCATGTAGTATGGTCGAGACAAGAACACTGAGCTGATCCACGACTTTGGTTATCGAGTGAAATGGCGAAACATGGCCGCCCACGCTTATCGGTTTTCGTCGATTTTGTCCGCGAAAAATTTGACTTGGTTTTCGTCGGTTTCGGATTTCGCCGAATGTCTTCGTGCGGATTATCGACGAAAACCGAGGTTTTACTATATATATGCTTTATGATTTTCTAGGCAAATTTACTGTCAGCAGTTCACCATTTTTATTTTCTACCAAGAAATCAAGTGTTACGTCCAGCTTCATGCCGGTGAAGAGATTGTATCCTCTACCTCGCAATAATCGCAGAGGAAGTTTAAGAGCGAGTGCTCTTATACTTTCAGCAAAATTAATCTGCTATACATATTCACCTGAGAGGTTTAGGATGCGTAAACCTTCCCCGCTGACTGCGGTGTATCCTGTTTATTTTACATACTGGTCGGTTAGACTTAGATGTTGACTTCTCGTCCTTGACTTGAGGACTTAAGTTACAGGTACGTCTGAAGTCGGAGACGGGTTTGCCTAGTGGCGCGAGACACGGTTGGTAGGGAAAGCTAAGCTTCGCGTAAAATCAGTTCAGTGCACTCACTGGTAGTAGTACGTCTGTGGACTACGTTAGGGATATAAACCAACACACACACACACACTCACACACACACTCACACACACACACACATATATATATATATATATATATAGAGAGAGAGGGGGGGGAGTGGGAAAAGAAAGAAAGATAGAGAGAAAGAGATACAGAGATAGAGAGAAACGGAGAGATAGAGAGATAGAGAGAGATAGAGACGTCGCTCTTAAAATTCTGGTAAACTAGTGGCGAGACTGGCTTATTTTAAGCTGTATAGATATTGCAGGACGTTGCCATATACCCCAGGTTGATGTGCGAGGCCATGGTACGTTCAATAGTTTGTCACTGCTTTCTGAACGAGGAGTCAATGTTAAAGGCCGGCTGACTAGTGTGGGTAATCAACCCGCATTCAGCCATCAGCGCACAGGAAATTTCAGAGTGAGCAGTAATCTTTTCAGTCATGCTGACCTCATTCTCTCTCTCTCTCTCTCTCTCTCTCTCTCTCTCTCTCTCTCTCTCTCTCTCTCTCTCTCTCTCTCTGCCTCCCTCTTTCTCTATCTCTCGATATATATATATATATATATATATATATATATATATATATATATATATATATATGTGTGTGTGTGTGTGTGTGTGTGTGTATGTTTGTGTGTGTGTGTGTGTGTGTGTACGGGCGCGCGGGCGTGTGCGTGTGTATCTTTTTGTATTCCCCATCTGTCTAATAAACTTCCTCTTGCATGAAGCGTGACAATCAAATAGGGTCGACCTACAACAGAATAAAGTCCACGGCAGTTTGCCAAAAGTTTCGCTTTCGCCGTGTGCACCATTCATTGGTAAATATTGTTCTGAATGGGAAATGTTGACCGTTTCGATGTTACGGCTGTAAGACTCTTTAACTCTCACTCTACGAAATGACGCTAAAAGGAGATCCCCTAGCCTTAACTATTAACTGCGTTACTTATTGATTTTAAACATATTAAACAAAGTGTACACGTTTTTTTTTTCTTTCATATACTTTCACACAATAGTTGAACTTCGTCTTTATTTTCGAGGAGGGGGAATAATCAGCTTGTTGGCTGCTATCTCCATTCAACTTTCTTTCCCCGTCTACCTTTACCCTTATCTCCCTTAATATTGTGAATAATTGTGTGATTGCGGATGTCCAAGGTTTTGCTGCGTTACTTATTGACTCTAAATATATTAAACGGGACGCAGAAGTGTTTCCAAGGCACCAGGGCCGGGATCTATACTGGCCAAGACCTGCTGACACGTCCACGTCGTGCATCCTGGGCAACAGGTCCCTTCGGGTTCCTGGCTAACATCAGTAGGATCGATGATTCCTCCGAAGTCGGAGAGTGTCTGCCTGCATGGCGAGGAACCACCAGTCTGCACACCAATAAGCCAGACACGGGGCAAAGGATACTCACGCAAACCTCAGTCCGGTATGATATCACACTGATGTTGGACAACAGGATGTCTTCATCCAACATACAGGACTTCGCGTTGGAGTTCACAGCCAACGAACACAAGCAAGCAAGCAAGCAAACATATTAAACAAATAATATACGCTTTCTTCTTCTTCTTCTTCTTCTTCTTCTTCTTCTTCTTCTTCTTCTTCTTCTTCTTCTTCTTCTTCTTCTTCTTCTTCTTCCACTTTCACACATTTTTTTAAATGTTGCATATCCCTTGCAGGACGTTGCAGTAAACACCAGCATTTTTCAGCTGCTGTTGATGTACTAGGCAAGTTTTTTACGTTCAGTAGTTTGCCATTGCTTTCTGAACGACCGGCTCCCATACCAACAGGTTATAACGCAACGCGACACGGTCTGCTGCACAAATCGGTCGCGGCTGCGTTTCGAACGCCTGGTAAGCGGCTCACGAACCGCGTTTGCAGGCCTTTGGCCACGGAGTTCGATTTTCACACAATAGCCGTACAAATTGTCATATTCGAGGAGGAGGAATAGTCAGCTTGGCGGATCTATCTCCCTTCATTATATGAATTTGTTATGCATGTTCGGATGTCCAAGAAGGTTACATATTGATTGATTTTGAATATGTTTTTAAACAAAGTATAGACATTTCATTCTTCTTATTTCGCACGTCTTCTGGCGATAACATGAAATATGCAAAGAACGCACAGTCAACTTGAGCTTATTGCTATCTACATAGAGTTTGCTTTCAAAGCAGCGGATGTACACCAATTTTCTCTGCTCTGCGTATGTTTGACACTACTGCAATACATGTTTAACTGTTGTTTTTGACGTCTTTCTATCTGGCTACCTTCGCCATGGCGTCTTTTTGTTTTAATCTCTTCAAGGCATCTCCCATCAGATGTTATTACTGCTCCGAGATAATTGTACCTATTCACTTGTTTAAGAATATTCCCATTTACTTGTATATTACATTGCGGTATTTCCTACTTCCTAGTGACGACCATAATCTGTGTCTTCTTACAATTTAATTCTAACCCTAGTTGTTCACTGTGTGCAACAACCGCATCTACTAAATGTTGCGGATCGTACTCATTGTTTGCAGTCAATACTGAATCATCCGTATATATAATGTTATTGGTGTTACTTCCCTCAGTAGTGATTCCTGTCACATCTTCAGCATTATGAAAACATTTTCAATGAACAGGGAAAAAAAGATCTGGAGACATTATACGCCTCTCTCTCTCTCTCTCTCTCTCTCTCTCTCTCTCTCTCTCTCTCTCTCTCTCTCTCTCTCTCTCTCTCTCTCTCTCTCTCTCTCTCTCTCTCTCTCTCTCTCTCCTCTTTTAATAGGCTGATGTGGATCTAATTCATTATCAATCCTTAAGGCAGCATGTTGTTTCCAATATATGTTTTTAACAAGTCTAAGGTCTTTCCCCATCAATTTTTAGATCTACGAGCACCTTTATCATGTTGAAATGTCTTACTTTATAGAAAGCCTTTGTGTAGTCAATAAAGCAAAGATATAGATCTTTGTTTACTTCTTTAGAACGTTCAATTAATGTTCTCCTCAGCATATACACAGCATTTACTGTACCTTTATTTTCTACAAATCTACATTGTTCTTCTCCTATTTCTTCTTAACTCTTTGCATGAATTTTTTTTTTTTTTTCAAAATCTTTGTGATGTGACTCCTTATACTAATTGTTCGATGTTGATCACATTTCAAGGCTGCTGATTTCTTCGGGATTGCAATACATACAGAATTACATTATCTCCAGTATCATGTATTGTGTTCAGCAGTCTGGTGACTTGGTATATTCCATATTATTCTAACGCATTGATAATTTCTGTTGTGACGTTGTCTGAACCGGGGATCTTGCCAATTTTCATACGGTTTAGAGCAGAGGTTCCCAAACCACTCCCGCGGGCCAATTTTGGCCCGCCAGCGGTCAGAAAGTGGCACGTGAGGCCTCATTATTTAATATAATATACTCTCTTCATAAATCCGTTCGTATTTCCTGATGCCAAGCTTTGTCAATTACAGCAAAACCTTCAGCACGAAGTAATTGATTTGAAATGCAATTCTGCACTGACATGTAAATTTCTGAAGCTGCCTGCTTCACCTTCAGCTAATCATATGATTTTATACTGGCGACTATTGCCGTGCGAACAATTTGAACACTTGCGTTCATTTGCCCAGAGATACATTTGTCGTTTTGGTTCGAATTACAGATGCGAGCAGTCATTTTCCGCAATGACCGTTATTTTTTTTTTTTTTAAATAAAAAGAAAGAAAGAAAAGAAAAACAAGCAATGTTCCAGACTCATCGACAATAACCTAGCTACGCTTATGACTTTGGGCACGACAGATTCATGCCCAGACAGTGATAAACTGGCAACTTAACTTAAGTAACTGGTTATGAAGAACAGTTACATTTGTAAATTAGTTGCATTAATAGCGATTTTCGAAACTGATTATAAATTTATTGTAAAATGAAATTTCGATTTTAAACCCAAAAAAAAATGACCGCAGTGTAGTACTGACACTGACTGCCTTTAAAGTTTTAGAATTTTGTTGCCGAAAGTTAAGAAAGGTAAGAATGATATTGCACGACATTTATAATTTTATAATGTTATGGCCCACTTAACTACCGGAAATAGTAGTTATGGCCCTCTGCTTGAAAAGCTTGGGAACCACTGGTTTAGAGCATTCTGAACCTCCATCTTTAAACTTGATGATCCTTCATTATTAGTCTGAATATCATACAAAGGACATGCGGACGAGCATTATCGTGCAACAAAATCACACCATGAAAAAGCATGCTGGGTCGTTTATTCTTGATGACTTTTTGCAGCGTGTCTAGTGTTTGGAAGTAGTGGGTAGAGTTGATGTTGACACCAGGTTCTTTAAAGTCGGCCAACAATAGCCCTTCATGGTCAAAAAATGCGCTCAGCATAACCTTACCAGCGCAAGTCTGTAACTTGAATTTTTTGGCTTTTGGTGATCCAGCATCCTTCCATTGCATACTCTCTCTTTTGCTGCTCGGCTCAAAGTGGTGACACCGTGATTCATCGCCTACCACTATGCGGAAGAGAAATTCATCACCCTCCACTCTGTAACGCAGTAAGTGGTTCAAACACCACCTCATGCGTTCCTCTTTTGGTGGTCGGTCAACATCCGTGGTACATACTGTAAACAAACCTTCCGATATTGCAGTTTCTTACGAACGACCTTTTGAATGGTCCCAACTGACACATCACATTCTTTCGATGCTTCGACAACGGTTCACCTGTACTGCTGCATCAATTTTGACAATGGTTTTTCCTGTTGCAACAATATGAGCTTGACCCGGCCGTCGAAGATCTGTCGTGAACTGACGTCCTTTCCGAAACATTCGTGCCCAGTCTGTCGCTGTTGCCTTCGACAAACATTTGTTACCATACGCTGCCTGCAATCTTCGATGAATGTCCACTGGTCGACATCCTTCAAATGAAAGAAACTGAATCACCGCTCTTCGAGCTTCTTTGGACGGATTTTGGATCAACCCGGCCATTTTCTCAACGGTCAGAAACAGAAACTATGCATCATGGAACGATGAGCACTTGCTCTTTTATTCATTGGTCAGTACTTATCGCATGACTATGACATGATCATGTTCTACTTACGCAACTACGCGCAGTGCGGCACGAACGGATTTCAAATGAATGCCCCTTATATATATATATATATATATATATATATATATAAATATATATATATATATATATATATATATATATATATATATATATATATATATATATATATATATATATATATATATGTGTGTGTGTGTGTGTGTGTGTTAGCTGACCCGGCCCGACTTCGCCCAGGCCCTGGCAGGGATCTATCTGTCTGTCTGTCTGCTTGTCTGTCTGTCTGTCTGTCTGTCTATCTGATCCGGCCCGGCTTCGCCCAGCTTCTGGTGGGGAGCATCTCATTTAATTCATATAAGTAGTCATATAAGCTCCCGTTCCCGACTATCTGTCTGTCTGTCTGTCTATCTATCTGTCTGTCTGTCTGTCTGTCTGTCTGTCTGTCTGCCCCGACCCGGCTTCACCCAGTCCCTGGTGGGGAGCATCTCATTTATTTAATTCATATAAGTATTCATATAAGCTCCCATTCCCGACTATCTGTCTGTCTTTCTATCTGTCTGTCTGTCTGTCCGACCCGGCCCGACTTCGCCCAGGCCCTGGTGGGGAGCATCTCATTTAATTCATATAAGTAGTCATATAAGCTCCCGTTCCCGTTCCCGACTATCTATCTGTCTGTCTGTCTGTCTGTCTGTCTGTCTGTCTGTCTATGTTCGGCCCGTTCCCGTTAAAAATATAGATAGAATAGAAGAATAGATAGATTGATAGTAGAAAATATGATTGGAAGAGATCTATCTAAAGTAAACTTACCAAGATATCACGAACAGCCAATAAATGGTGGGCGGTGGGTTGACTGCAGAGTACTGCAAACGATATGCAACTAACTTTCTCTCACAAAAAAATACTTTTTTTTTTAAACGAACGAAAATCTTGATTTTCGCAGGCCCGTCCTACATTCTGCCCTTCTTCTCTATTTCCTCTCATACATTCTTTCATTCAACATCTCTTAAGAAGCAATTCTTTGACAACAAATTAAAATGCATGAAAAGTAACTTTTAACATGGGCATCATAAATCCCAATGTGGGTGTAACGCGCCATATATATGAGAATGTTTAAAAAAATTAATGTGCGTTTGAAGAAAAATAAAAAGATGAGTTAGAAAATTTTCACTATTTAAATAGATGCATTATTTTTATGAAAACTATGGAAATGCCTTAAAGATTATATCCTTATTTATTATAACTCATATGCCTATAAATAACTGTAGACAAAGAGTTTATAAATCTTTGAAAACAATGCAACAAACTATTTACAAAATAATAGCAATGTTATTAAAAGTTATGCCCCTTGAAATACCTTTTCTTATGTTAAGTCCCCTTGCTATATAGAAATGATAATGTAAATTTTAATATTAAATTTTAGTAAGTAAATAGCTGATTGTACACTAAAAAACTATGACAGTTGGTTGCACGGGAATGAAACGAAAACATGTAGAAAATTTCATCTCAATCGGATGGACCGTTCGCGAACTCGCGAACGCATAAAGAACGGACCCACATACATTGTGTTTATATATATATATATATATATATATATATATATATATATATATATATATATATATATATATATATATATATATATATATATATATATATATATATATATATATATCACCAACTCTTCTGTCCATTGTAGAATCGTTCCACACAGGCATGAAGGGTATAAATTATACCCTTCATGCCTGTGTGGAACGATTGTAGAATCAAGTTTGATGGTGCAACTTCAGAAGAGTTTGAAATCAAGAGTGGAGTTAAGCAAGGCTGTGTACTATCCCCCACCCTCTTTGGGATATACTTTTCACTTCTACTGAAATATGCCTTTCGTGATCAGGATGGTGGTATATACATTCACTCACAATCAGATGGCGGCCTTTATAATGCTCAGAGATTGAAGTCCAAGACCAAAATTAGGAGGGTACTAATCAGAGAGTTGCTTTTTGCGGATGATGCTGCAATTACGACCCACTCTGAAGAAGAATTACAACATCTACAATCTGCATTTTCCAATGCTTGTTCTGAATTTGGTTTAATAATTAACAAAAAGAAGACACAGATTATGTCACAAGGTTCACATGGGGTACCATCAATCTTTATTGACGACGTCGAACTGGAGATAATAGACCATTTTACATAACTAGGATCAGGGGTAAATAACAAATTATCCCTAGTTCAGGAAATCAACATCAGGATTGGTAAGGCAGCAACAACAATGAACATTTTAGCAAAAAGCGTCTGGGAGAACAAGAAACTTACCGCCAAATCAAAAGTTCTTGTCTACCAAGCCTGTGTCCTTAGTACTCTTCTTTATGGCAGTGAAACCTGGGCAACTTACTCACACCAAGAGAAACGTTTAAACGGTTTTTATATCGTCTGCGAAGAATACTTGGTATTAAGTGGCAAGACAAAATCACAAATACTGAAGTATTGGAAAGATCAGCTGTTCCATGCTCAGTCTTCGTAGACTTAGATGGATAGGACATGTTAGGAGGATGGATGGTGGTAGAATACCAAAGGACATCTTTTTTTTTTGTGAATTACAGATGGGCAGGAGATCTCAGGGTCGGCCTCTACTACGATACAAAGATGTGTGTAAGCGGGACATGGTTGATACAGGCATTGATAATGCACATTTGGAGCAAGTCGCCGTTGAACGTGTTGCATGGAGAGCAACTATCAGAAATGGAATAACGACAAAGGAGAAAATGGTTGCAGATAAAGCACACACAGAGCGTGAGAGATGTAAGATTGTGCATGATGGTGGAAATGACCATGCTTTCACATGCATCCACTGTGGACAAACATTTGCAGCACGAAATGGCCTTATCAGCCAGACTCGCCACCGCCATAGGTCGTAGTTATTAAGCCTTTTTGAAGTACAATGTACCAATCTATCGCCTGTCGAGGCGGAAAGGTGCCAAGGAAATGTAAGATATATATATATATATATATATATATATATATATATATATATATATATATATATATATATATATATATATAGGCACTCTTCCGACAGACGGGTCTAAATAGTTCTGCAGTGAATAAGTGATTAGGGTTAGGGTTAGTGTTAGTTATATAAAATTATTCACTGCAGAACTATTTAGACCCGTCTGTCGGAAGAGTGCCTATATATAACATCATTATTATGTACAATTCTAACACGGCTGTCCTTTGATCACTGTTATCGACGACAGGTTCCATTGAACACGAGCTCACATTTACCGTTATCAGTTCTTGCTGTGGTAGTCAGCTTTGTTGCTGGTTTGCTCCCCTTAATTACATAGATTACACACTAAAATGTTGCGTCCTTTTCAGGACGTTGCGGTTAACCGCAACCCCAGTTCCATTTACTGGACAATTTTACGTTCAATAGTTTACCATAGCTTTCTAAACGAGAATTTAACATTTAAGTAATTTAACATTTAAGACCGGCTTAGGGAATAATCCCGAGGATATCGGAAATTTAATATGTAGGTTTGGACCGAAAAATAATATGAATGGTGGAATATGGAAGTAGGAGTGTGTCCCAGTTATAACCTATTATTTGTTAATATGGTAGCAGTTGCATTATATATCATATTAAAAGAGGTTGCTTAGGGAAAACTACTGTCTTTATATTTTAACTGAAACAAGATTTAGCAATAACATTTCGGCGTTACATAAATCCATGGCAGATATGGGAAGTCGCTTAGGTCACTTAGGGTGATTAATCACCCCTTAGCATTTAATCGGTTAAGAACGAGAGCTGTTACCCTTTCGGCCACGATGGTCTGTAGATTACACAATGCTATACCAAAAATTCATACAGGAACCAGAACAGCAGGAAATGGCTTTGGAATTTCCCGATTCTTGAATGGACAGGAAGCACGTTATCATTTCGTTTATTTCAGAAGTGTTGTTACATTCATGACTTGGTATATTACACGATTCTCGGTAAACTATCCAGATTGTTAACAAAGTGTGTGCGAATGATTAGATGGGGAATTGAACGAACCAAAGGACGAGTGACCGAACGAACTTTATTTTCAAAGGGGTAGGTAATAGGCGCGCAGGCCCGTTTGACATACTGCCATTGAGCTACATGAAGGCAAGGGGATAAATAGCTAGTTGTCTTGGTCATAAAGCATTATAGTTACAAGAATACAGACATGACCCTACACGTTAGAAATGGCGAACCATAACTGCACACGTCTGTCAGCATTGCACGTGATGATGATTATGTTTTATGTTTTTTTTTATGATTCCACGTTATGGAAAAAATTGAAAGTGGATGATGATGATGATGATGATGATGATGATGATGATGATGATGATGATGATGATGATGATGATGTGGACTTGACGTTTAGTGAATACTGTCCGCGCTGCTCTTGCAGTTGTTAGTTGAGTTGAGTTAAGAACCGACATCGCTGCACTCAGGACATTTCTATACGCGCTCCGTCCCCTCGTTCAACAGCCTGCGAAGAGAAATAGTATTAATCGTTCCCACCGCTATCTAATTGAAAGTTCTTCTGGTCTTCACTCTCAATTTTGAGATTTCTTCCAGAACCCCTGCCGATCCCCCGCAATTTCATTCTTTCCACAAACGGATCTGTTCCCCCGCCCTCTTCACCTGGTCCCACATGCGCTTGACCACCTCTCCCTTGTCATTAGGTAAGCTACCACTAAGAGGTGCATTCCCTGCCAGCCCATCAGCCTGTTCATTCCCCCGCACTCCCGCATGGCCAGGGCAAAATACCCATACAATTTTCAGTCTGTGACCTCTGTGGCTGTTTGTTTTTTTGTAAATGATCTCTTTCAGTGCACAATCTCTCCAAATAGATCACATAAGGAGAATTTCAGTACAGTGCACGAGCTCCGTAGATCCAGTAAGGATCCTTCTTCTTCTCCGTTCCTTTTACGAGAGGAATGCGTCACATCTAGTTATGCACCACAGAGGTGTCCGACTTCGGCAGAAATTTGCATCAGGTTTCCTTAATCTAGACAGATTCCATCCAAGGTCACGGCTCTAGCTACCCGGGAGTGGGTTTACTTTTCTCTAACATTTTAACCAGGGCAGTGGCGTTACGGCCTACTTTGTGATTTCCCACTGCAGTGAATTTTTAACGTGCACGACAAGCACGGGAGCTCCTGTTTTTCCGTCCTTATCCGAGATTGCTAGGCATCTGGTCTTACCGCCCAAAAGATCAGAGGGGCGTGTGCTGTCATTATGAGCAGATACTAATGGTTCTTGGAAACAACCAATGGTTCTTGGAAACACTCCCGACACTATGCGGGGATCGAACCAGATACCTTCTGAATCTAAGGCGGACACCGTAACCTCTTAGCCACGTGTTTCAACCCTCCCTATGGGGGAGGGAAGATACAAGGGTGATCATCATCATCATGTGCCATGCCGATAAGCGCGGGCGGTTAAGTTTAGCCATCACGCTCGATCACCAGAGTCGTGGATCAACTCATCATTCTTGTCTCGACCATGCCATCCAGGTATTTACTTCTCTGCCTTTCCATTGTTCTTTTCCTTTTAATCTTGCCAGTGGTCTCCAAGTTCTCCAATTTATTGCTTCTCGTAATGTGTCCAAACATGTGTCGCTGTCTACGTCTAATTTCTCTAATCGGTTGATGGTTTTCAATTTTTCACAGCTGGATCTACTTAGAGAAGATGAGCATAAAGATGATCATCTACATGGAGAAGATTAGCGTAAAGATGATCATCTACATGGAGAAGACTAGCGTAAAGATGATCATCTACATAGAGAAGATTAGCGTAAAGATGAACGTCCACATAGAGAAGATTAGCGTAAAGATGATCATCTACATAGAGAAGATTAGCGTAAAGATGATCATCTACATAGAGAAGATTAGCGTAAAGATGATCATCTACATGGAGAAGATTAGCGTAAAGATGATCATCTACATAGAGAAGATTAGCGTAAAGATGATCATCTACATAGAGAAGATTAGCGTAAAGATGATCATCTACATAGAGAAGATTAGCGTAAAGATGATCATCTACATAGAGAAGATTAGCGTAAAGATGATCATCTACATAGAGAAGATTAGCGTAAAGATGATCATCTACATGGAGAAGATTAGCGTAAAGATGATCATCTACATAGAGAAGATTAGCGTAAAGATGATCATCTACATGGAGAAGATTAGCGTAAAGATGATCATCTACATAGAGAAGATTAGCGTAAAGATGAACGTCCACATAGAGAAGATTAGCGTAAAGATGATCATCTACATAGAGAAGATTAGCGTAAAGATGATCATCTACATAGAGAAGATTAGCGTAAAGATGATCATCTACATAGAGAAGATTAGCGTAAAGATGAACGTCCACATAGAGAAGATTAGCGTAAAGATGATCATCTACATAGAGAAGATTAGCGTAAAGATGATCATCTACATGGAGAAGATTAGCGTAAAGATGATCATCTACATAGAGAAGATTAGCGTAAAGATGAACGTCCACATAGAGAAGATTAGCGTAAAGATGATCATCTACATGGAGAAGATAAGCGTAAAGATGATCATCTACATAGAGAAGATTAGCGTAAAGATGATCATCTACATGGAGAAGATTAGCGTAAAGATGAACGTCCACATAGAGAAGATTAGCGTAAAGATGATCATCTACATGGAGAAGATTAGCATAAAGATGATCATCTACATAGAGAAGATTAGCGTAAAGATGATCATCTACATAGAGAAGATTAGCGTAAAGATGATCATCTACATGGAGAAGATTAGCGTAAAGATGATCATCTACATGGAGAAGATAAGCGTAAAGATGAACGTCCACATAGAGAAGATTAGCGTAAAGATGATCATCTACATGGAGAAGATAAGCGTAAAGATGATCATCTACATAGAGAAGATTAGCGTAAAGATGATCATCTACATGGAGAAGATTAGCGTAAAGATGATCATCTACATGGAGAAGATTAGCGTAAAGATGAACGTCCACATAGAGAAGATTAGCGTAAAGATGATCATCTACATGGAGAAGATAAGCGTAAAGATGATCATCTACATAGAGAAGATTAGCGTAAAGATGATCATCTACATGGAGAAGATTAGCGTAAAGATGAACGTCCACATAGAGAAGATTAGCGTAAAGATGATCATCTACATGGAGAAGATTAGCATAAAGATGATCATCTACATAGAGAAGATTAGCGTAAAGATGATCATCTACATGGAGAAGATTAGCGTAAAGATGATCATCTACATAGAGAAGATTAGCGTAAAGATGATCATCTACATAGAGAAGATTAGCGTAAAGATGATCATCTACATGGAGAAGATTAGCGTAAAGATGATCATCTACATAGAGAAGATTAGCGTAAAGATGAACGTCCACATAGAGAAGATTAGCGTAAAGATGATCATCTACATAGAGAAGACTAGCGTAAAGATGATCATCTACATAGAGAAGATTAGCGTAAAGATGATCATCTACATAGAGAAGATTAGCGTAAAGATGATCATCTACATGGAGAAGATTAGCGTAAAGATGATCATCTACATAGAGAAGATTAGCGTAAAGATGAACGTCCACATAGAGAAGATTAGCGTAAAGATGATCATCTACATAGAGAAGATTAGCGTAAAGATGATCATCTACATGGAGAAGATTAGCGTAAAGATGATCATCTACATAGAGAAGATTAGCGTAAAGATGAACGTCCACATAGAGAAGATTAGCGTAAAGATGATCATCTACATAGAGAAGATTAGCGTAAAGATGATCATCTACATGGAGAAGATTAGCGTAAAGATGATCATCTACATAGAGAAGATTAGCGTAAAGATGATCATCTACATAGAGAAGATTAGCGTAAAGATGATCATCTACATAGAGAAGATTAGCGTAAAGATGATCATCTACATAGAGAAGATTAGCGTAAAGATGATCATCTACATGGAGAAGATTAGCGTAAAGATGATCATCTACATAGAGAAGATAAGCGTAAAGATGATCATCTACATAGAGAAGACTAGCGTAAAGATGATCATCTACATAGAGAAGATTAGCGTAAAGATGATCATCTACATAGAGAAGATTAGCGTAAAGATGATCATCTACATGGAGAAGACTAGCGTAAAGATGATCATCTACATAGAGAAGATTAGCGTAAAGATGATCATCTACATAGAGAAGATTAGCGTAAAGATGATCATCTACATAGAGAAGATTAGCGTAAAGATGATCATCTACATAGAGAAGATTAGCGTAAAGATGATCATCTACATGGAGAAGATTAGCGTAAAGATGATCATCTACATGGAGAAGACTAGCGTAAAGATGATCATCTACATAGAGAAGATTAGCGTAAAGATGATCATCTACATGGAGAAGATTAGCGTAAAGATGATCATCTACATGGAGAAGATAAGCGTAAAGATGATCATCTACATGGAGAAGACTAGCGTAAAGATGATCATCTACATAGAGAAGATTAGCGTAAAGATGATCATCTACATAGGAGAAGACTAGCGTAAAGATGGATCATCTACATAGGAGAAGATTAGCGTACAGATGATCATCTACATAGGAGAAGATTAGCGTAAAGATGATCATCTACATAGAGAAGATTAGCGTAAAAGATGAATCATCTACATAGAGAAGATTAGCGTAAAGATGATCATCTACATGGAGAAGATAAGCGTAAAGATGATCATCTACATAGAGAAGATGAGCATAAAGATGATCATCTACATAGAGAAGATAAGCGTAAAGATGATCATCTACATAGAGAAGATGAGCATAAAGATGATCATCTACATAGAGAAGATTAGCGTAAAGATGATCATCTACATGGAGAAGATTAGCGTAAAGATGATCATCTACATAGAGAAGATTAGCGTAAAGATGAACGTCCACATAGAGAAGATTAGCGTAAAGATGATCATCTACATAGAGAAGATTAGCGTAAAGATGATCATCTACATAGAGAAGATTAGCGTAAAGATGATCATCTACATAGAGAAGATTAGCGTAAAGATGATCATCTACATAGAGAAGATTAGCGTAAAGATGATCATCTACATGGAGAAGATTAGCGTAAAGATGATCATCTACATAGAGAAGATTAGCGTAAAGATGATCATCTACATAGAGAAGATTAGCGTAAAGATGAACGTCCACATAGAGAAGATTAGCGTAAAGATGATCATCTACATAGAGAAGATTAGCGTAAAGATGAACGTCCACATAGAGAAGATTAGCGTAAAGATGATCATCTACATAGAGAAGATTAGCGTAAAGATGATCATCTACATAGAGAAGATTAGCGTAAAGATGAACGTCCACATAGAGAAGATTAGCGTAAAGATGATCATCTACATAGAGAAGATTAGCGTAAAGATGATCATCTACATGGAGAAGATTAGCGTAAAGATGATCATCTACATAGAGAAGATTAGCGTAAAGATGATCATCTACATAGAGAAGATTAGCGTAAAGATGATCATCTACATGGAGAAGATTAGCGTAAAGATGATCATCTACATAGAGAAGATAAGCGTAAAGATGATCATCTACATAGAGAAGATTAGCGTAAAGATGAACGTCCACATAGAGAAGATTAGCGTAAAGATGATCATCTACATAGAGAAGATTAGCGTAAAGATGATCATCTATATAGAGAAGACTAGCGTAAAGATGATCATCTACATAGAGAAGATTAGCGTAAAGATGATCATCTACATAGAGAAGATTAGCGTAAAGATGATCATCTACATGGAGAAGACTAGCGTAAAGATGATCATCTACATAGAGAAGATTAGCGTAAAGATGATCATCTACATAGAGAAGATTAGCGTAAAGATGATCATCTACATAGAGAAGATTAGCGTAAAGATGATCATCTACATAGAGAAGATTAGCGTAAAGATGAACGTCCACATAGAGAAGATTAGCGTAAAGATGATCATCTACATAGAGAAGATTAGCGTAAAGATGATCATCTACATGGAGAAGATTAGCGTAAAGATGATCATCTACATAGAGAAGATTAGCGTAAAGATGATCATCTACATAGAGAAGATTAGCGTAAAGATGATCATCTACATAGAGAAGATTAGCGTAAAGATGATCATCTACATGGAGAAGATTAGCGTAAAGATGAACGTCCACATAGAGAAGATTAGCGTAAAGATGATCATCTACATAGAGAAGATTAGCGTAAAGATGATCATCTACATGGAGAAGATTAGCGTAAAGATGATCATCTACATAGAGAAGATTAGCGTAAAGATGAACGTCCACATAGAGAAGATTAGCGTAAAGATGATCATCTACATAGAGAAGATTAGCGTAAAGATGATCATCTACATAGAGAAGATTAGCGTAAAGATGATCATCTACATAGAGAAGATTAGCGTAAAGATGAACGTCCACATAGAGAAGATTAGCGTAAAGATGATCATCTACATGGAGAAGATAGCATAAAGATGAGCATCTACATAGAGAAGATTAGCGTAAAGATGATCATCTACATGGAGAAGATTAGCGTAAAGATGAGTCATCTACATAGAGAAGATTAGCGTAAATATGATCATCTACATAGAGAAGATTAGCGTAAAGATGATCATCTACATAGAGAAGATTAGCGTAAAGATGATCATCTACATGGAGAAGATTAGCGTAAAGATGATCATCTACATAGAGAAGATTAGCGTAAAGATGTAACGTCCACATAGAGAAGATTAGCGTAAGATGAATCATCTACATGAGAAGATTAGCGTAAAGATGATCATCTACATGGAGAAGATTAGCGTAAAGATGATCATCTACATAGAGAAGATTAGCGTAAAGATGACGTCCTACATAGAGAAGATTAGCGTAACAGATGATCATCTACATAGAGAAGATTAGCGTAAAGAAGATCATCTACATGGAGAAGATTAGCGTAAAGATGATCATCTACATAGAGAAGATTAGCGTAAAGATGATCAATCTACATAGAGAAGATTAGCGTAAAGATGATCATCTACATAGAGAAGATTAGCGTTAAAGATGATCATCTACATAGAGAAGATTAGCGTAAAGATGATCATCTACATGGAGAAGATTAGCGTAAAGATGATCATCTACATGGAGAAGATAAGCGTAAAGATGATCATCTACATGGAGAAGACTAGCGTAAAGATGATCATCTACATAGAGAAGATTAGCGTAAAGATGATCATCTACATAGAGAAGATTAGCGTAAAGATGATCATCTACATGGAGAAGACTAGCGTAAAGATGATCATCTACATAGAGAAGATTAGCGTAAGATGATCATCTACATAGAGAAGATTAGCGTAAAGATGATCATCTACATAGAGAAGATTAGCGTAAAGATGATCATCTACATAGAGAAGATTAGCGTAAAGATGATCATCTACATAGAGAAGATTAGCGTAAAGATGATCATCTACATGGAGAAGACTAGCGTAAAGATGATCATCTACATAGAGAAGATTAGCGTAAAGATGATCATCTACATGGAGAAGATAAGCGTAAAGATGATCATCTACATGGAGAAGATTAGCGTAAAGATGATCATCTACATGGAGAAGATTAGCGTAAAGATGATCATCTACATGGAGAAGATTAGCGTAAAGATGATCATCTACATAGGAGAAGATTAAGCGTAAAGATGATCATCTACATAGAGAAGATTAGCGTAAAGATGATCATCTACATGGAGAAGATTAGCGTAAAGATGATCATCTACATGGAGAAGATTAGCGTAAAGATGATCATCTACATGGAGAAGATTAGCGTAAAGATGATCATCTACATGGAGAAGATAAGCGTAAAGATGATCATCTACATGGAGAAGATTAGCGTAAAGATGATCATCTACATGGAGAAGATTAGCGTAAAGATGATCATCTACATGGAGAAGATAAGCGTAAAGATGATCATCTACATAGAGAAGATTAGCGTAAAGATGATCATCTACATGGAGAAGATTAGCGTAAAGATGATCATCTACATGGAGAAGATAAGCGTAAAGATGATCATCTACATGGAGAAGACTAGCGTAAAGATGATCATCTACATAGAGAAGATTAGCGTAAAGATGATCATCTACATAGAGAAGATTAGCGTAAAGATGATCATCTACATAGAGAAGATTAGCGTAAAGATGATCATCTACATAGAGAAGATTAGCGTAAAGATGATCATCTACATGGAGAAGACTAGCGTAAAGATGATCATCTACATAGAGAAGATTAGCGTAAAGATGATCATCTACATGGAGAAGATAAGCGTAAAGATGATCATCTACATAGAGAAGATGAGCATAAAGATGATCATCTACATGGAGAAGATTAGCGTAAAGATGATCATCTACATAGAGAAGATTAGCGTAAAGATGATCATCTACATGGAGAAGATTAGCGTAAAGATGATCATCTACATGGAGAAGATTAGCGTAAAGATGATCATCTACATAGAGAAGATAAGCGTAAAGATGATCATCTACATGGAGAAGATTAGCGTAAAGATGATCATCTACATAGAGAAGATAAGCGTAAAGATGATCATCTACATAGAGAAGATTAGCGTAAAGATGATCATCTACATGGAGAAGATTAGCGTAAAGATGATCATCTACATAGAGAAGATAAGCGTAAAGATGATCATCTACATAGAGAAGATGAGCATAAAGATGATCATCTACATAGAGAAGATTAGCGTAAAGATGATCATCTACATGGAGAAGATTAGCGTAAAGATGATCATCTACATAGAGAAGATTAGCGTAAAGATGAACGTCCACATAGAGAAGATTAGCGTAAAGATGATCATCTACATAGAGAAGATTAGCGTAAAGATGATCATCTACATAGAGAAGATTAGCGTAAAGATGAACGTCCACATAGAGAAGATTAGCGTAAAGATGATCATCTACATAGAGAAGATTAGCGTAAAGATGAACGTCCACATAGAGAAGATTAGCGTAAAGATGATCATCTACATAGAGAAGATTAGCGTAAAGATGAACGTCCACATAGAGAAGATTAGCGTAAGGATGATCATCTACATAGAGAAGATTAGCGTAAAGATGATCATCTACATAGAGAAGATTAGCGTAAAGATGAACGTCCACATAGAGAAGATTAGCGTAAAGATGATCATCTACATAGAGAAGATTAGCGTAAAGATGATCATCTACATGGAGAAGATTAGCGTAAAGATGATCATCTACATAGAGAAGATTAGCGTAAAGATGAACGTCCACATAGAGAAGATTAGCGTAAAGATGATCATCTACATAGAGAAGATTAGCGTAAAGATGATCATCTACATGGAGAAGACTAGCGTAAAGATGATCATCTACATAGAGAAGATTAGCGTAAAGATGATCATCTACATAGAGAAGATTAGCGTAAAGATGATCATCTACATGGAGAAGATTAGCGTAAAGATGATCATCTACATAGAGAAGATGAGCATAAAGATGATCATCTACATAGAGAAGATAAGCGTAAAGATGATCATCTACATAGAGAAGATTAGCGTAAAGATGATCATCTACATGGAGAAGATTAGCGTAAAGATGATCATCTACATGGAGAAGATTAGCGTAAAGATGATCATCTACATGGAGAAGATAAGCGTAAAGATGATCATCTACATGGAGAAGACTAGCGTAAAGATGATCATCTACATAGAGAAGATTAGCGTAAAGATGATCATCTACATGGAGAAGACTAGCGTAAAGATGAACGTCCACATAGAGAAGATTAGCGTAAAGATGATCATCTACATGGAGAAGATAAGTGTAAAGATGATCATCTACATGGAGAAGATAAGCGTAAAGATGATCATCTACATGGAGAAGATTAGCGTAAAGATGATCATCTACATAGAGAAGATTAGCGTAAAGATGATCATCTACATAGAGAAGATAAGCGTAAAGATGATCATCTACATGGAGAAGACTAGCGTAAAGATGATCATCTACATGGAGAAGATAAGCGTAAAGATGATCATCTACATGGAGAAGATTAGCGTAAAGATGATCATCTACATAGAGAAGATTAGCGTAAAGATGATCATCTACATAGAGAAGATAAGCGTAAAGATGATCATCTACATAGAGAAGATAAGCGTAAAGATGATCATCTACATAGAGAAGATTAGCGTAAAGATGATCATCTACATAGAGAAGATTAGCGTAAAGATGATCATCTACATAGAGAAGATTAGCGTAAAGATGATCATCTACATAGAGAAGATAAGCGTAAAGATGATCATCTACATAGAGAAGATAAGCGTAAAGATGATCATCTACATAGAGAAGATTAGCGTAAAGATGATCATCTACATAGAGAAGATAAGCGTAAAGATGATCATCTACATAGAGAAGATAAGCGTAAAGATGATCATCTACATAGAGAAGATTAGCGTAAAGATGATCATCTACATAGAGAAGATTAGCGTAAAGATGATCATCTACATGGAGAAGATTAGCGTAAAGATGATCATCTACATAGAGAAGATAAGCGTAAAGATGATCATCTACATAGAGAAGATTAGCGTAAAGATGATCATCTACATAGAGAAGATTAGCGTAAAGATGATCATCTACATAGAGAAGATTAGCGTAAAGATGATCATCTACATAGAGAAGATTAGCGTAAAGATGATCATCTACATAGAGAAGATTAGCGTAAAGATGAACGTCCACATAGAGAAGATGAACGTCCACATAGAGAAGATGAGCGTAAAGATGATCATCATGAATATATGGCCTACCAAATGCCGTCAGCGCTAATGTATCTCCATACATCTCGGTCCTTGGTGCAAGGGACCTTTTTTACGCATCTCAAAAAGCATTGGGCATATGGTGCTAAAATCATATTTGTCATTACCAACCGGCTCTCGGTGGGCGTGTGTGGTCAGTATCACACCAACGGCCTTCACTTCCCAAGACATTTCCTAGTACCTGTTGTAGGCTGGGTCGACCTGGGATCCCGTGTCATTTTAGGCTGCATCAACCTAGGATCCCGTGTCATTTTAGGCTGCGTCAACCTGGGATCCCGTGTCATTTTAGGCTGTGTCGACCTGGGATCCCGTGTCATTTTAGGCTGCATCGACCTGGGATCCCGTGTCATTTTAGGCTGCGTCGACCTGGGATCCCGTGTCATTTTAGGCTGCTTCCACCTGGGATCTCCTGTCATTTTAGGCTGCATCAACCTAAGATCCCGTGTCATTTTAGGCTGCGTCAACCTGGGATCCTGTGTCATTTTAGGCTGCGTCGACCTGGGATGCCGTATCATTTTAGGCTGCGTCGACCTGGGATCCCGTGTCATTTTAGGCTGCTTCCACCTGGGATCTCCTGTCATTTTAGGCTGCATCAACGTGGGATCCCGTGTCATTTTAGGCTGCTTCCACCTGGGATCTCCTGTCATTTTAGGCTGCGTCAACCTGGGATCCCGTGTCATTTTAGGCTGGGTCGACCTGGGATCCCGTGTCATTTTAGGCTGGGTCGACCTGGAATCCTGTGTCATTTTAGGCTGGGCCAACCTAGGATCCCGTGTCATTTTAGGCTGCGTCAACCTAGGATCCCGTGTCATTTTAGGCTGCGTCAACCTGGGATCCTGTGTCATTTTAGGCTGGGTCGACCTGCGATCCCTTGTAATTTTAGGCTGGGTCGACCTGGGATTTTAAAACTCCGCTTTAATGTGGATTTGAACCCGTGACCACCAGGTCGGCACGCAAGCGTCTAGCCACAAGGTCACCGGGGCTCCCGGGCCTGAGTGTAGCGCAAGGATACCCCGCACACTGGTGTTCTTATATTTTTTCGCCAACTAGTCGCTTATTCAAAAGCAAAGGGAACTAATTCAACATCACAGGGGACTAATTGAACAGATCAGGGAAATAACAGCACAGGGAACTAACTCAACAACACAGGGATCCACCTCAACAGCACAGGGATCCAACTCAACAACCCAATGAACTAACTCAACAACACAGAGATCAAACTCAACAACATAGAGATCCAACCCAACAACACAGGAAACTAACTCAACAACACAGGGAACTAACTCAACAACACAGGGATCCAACTCAACAACACAGGAAACTAACTCAACAGCACAAGGAACTAACTCAACAGCACAAGGAACTAATTCAACAACCCAGAGAACTAACTCAACAACACAGGGATCCACCTCAACAGCACAGGGATCCAACTCAACAACCCTGGGAACAAACTCAACAACACAGAGATCCAACTCAACAGCACATGGAACTAACTCAACAGCACATGGAACTAACTCAACAACACAAAGAACTAACTCAACAACACAGGGAATTAACTCAACAACCCAGGGAACTACCTCAGCAACACAGAGATTCTACTCAACAAACACAGAGATCATACTCAACAACACAGAGAATTAACAGCTCATGGAACTAACTCAACAGCCTAGGGAACTAACTCAACAGTCCAGGGAGCTAACTCAACAGCAGAGGGAACTAATGCAACAGCACAGGGAAATAACAGCATAGGGAACTAACTCAACAACACAGAGATCCAACTCAACAACCCAGGGAACTAACTCAATAGCACAGGGAACTAACTCAACAACACAGGGATCTAACTCAACAGCACAGGGATCTAACTCAACAACCAGGGAACTAACTCAACAACCCAGGGAACTAACTCAACAACACAGAGATAGAACTCAACAGCACATGAAACTAACTCAACAACTAATGGAACAAACTCAACATATGTTGTGACATATTGCTGAATTCCACCCCCCACCCCGCAGATCTCTAGGGCTATCAGTGTTTGATCCAGTGCCAAAAGATAATATATCACCAAATGCGACATCCCATTTGGGCAGAAGGACGATATATCACGATACTAGGGTGATCGTGTTGTTTTGTTTTATGGTATCTTCCATAATTTCAATGCTCAGTGGGAGATTTACATTATAATGCTTGTGCAATAGATTGTGTGACTATGTTTGTTGTTTGGCACTGAATCAGTTGACATGTTTCTGTTGTCATTGGTTTAGTGCAGTGGGTGGCGGCATAGGGGTATCCCCTTTCAATGGTGAAGTATCTCGTTCCCTCCGCTTACCTACGGGACACCCTTAGGCAAGGTGGGGTACTGTTTAGCCCCGCGATCAGAGTCACGTAAAACCATGGTAGTGGATGAAGTTTAAGAACCGACAGATAGTTGTAGGTTATGGTTTCCAATTCATGACGGTAGGCAGAGGATCTCTTTTTGGAGACAATGGCTTTTGTCATCGACCAGTATGGTCATTGCTAAGAAGGAAAGCAATGGCAAACTACCTTCTTCACAGATGCCAAGAAAGTCATGTTTTGTAGTTTGATAGAACATTTTATGAGAAGAAATAAACTGGAGAACTTGGTGACAACTGGCAAGATTGAGAGGAAAAAAGAACAATAGCTGACTTGACCAAATTGAGAAGGAAAAGAACAATGGATGGCTTGACTACATGCATGGTCGAGACAAGAACACAAAGCTGATCCACGACTCTGGTGATCGTGTAAGATGGCGAAACATTACCACCCACGCTTGTCAGTATGGCACATGATGAAGTGGGTAATGAATTCAATGAAGTTAGCATCTTTTGCACTCCAGCTCTTCTATCCCCACCTTCTCTTCCCAAGGCAAATTTTAACTGATTCAGTTCCAAACAAAAAAGATTTGGATCAGACATGGCGCACAATATAATAACAAGAATTGTAATGTAACTTTCCATTCACTAAGCATTACAACTGCGGACGATACCGCAAAACTAAACAAATAACTATGACCTTAATGTGACGATATATTGTCTTTTGTGTCCAAATAGGAGGTCACAACTGGCGATATATTATCCTTCGGCAATGAATCAGATCCAGTGCAAACCGCTTAAAGTGACCACGGATAAGGCGAATTTCTGTTGCGAAGAACAATCTTGTATTGTACATTGCAAATGCATTACTATATGCTTGAACTCTCCGTGGCGAAGTGTCAAGCTGCTTGATTCGGGCCCCAAAGGCTGTGGGTTTGATTCCGGGCAGCGTCTTTCAGTTCACGAGTGAAAATTTTCAGAGACTCCTGTGGGTCGTCACTAGAGCTACGGAGTTCGTGCGACGCCTTCCACGCTGCAAAAAGAGACCGAGCCGTATGGGATAAAACCCGGTGGAATGAAGTCGTCCGTCGACTTTTATGCAACTTTTTTAAAAACTCTTATAAGAGGAATTTTTATAAGAACTATTTCTTTGGTACCAGTTAATTTCATCAGATCAGGTCAGTCTTGGTTTTAGTTGAACTTACGCTAAAAGGAAAGTGTGCATTAGGAAAAACCAATCACCAACGTAGAAACTAGACAATGTTCTGGTGTTGGAACACAGTCTTATACTTCTTAAATCTCTAGGCTTGGCAAGTGTGGATTAGGAAAAGCCAAATCATTCACCAAGACAAATGTTTTATCCATGAAACGCAGACTTCCTACATTATCATCATGTGCCATGCAGACAAGCGGGAGCGGTCATGTTTCGCCACCTCACACAACCACCAGAGCCGTAAATAAGCTCTGTGTTCTTGTCTCGACCATGCCTCGTGGCTTTCTTTGGTCATGTGCTGAAAAGAGAGGTAGATCAAGATGAAACTGAAAGAGGCGGAGGCAGACGAAGAGATATGTTGCTGGGTGGACTGAGACAGTGGCAAAGTTGAACCAGAGCATCAAGGACCGAAATCTGTGGAAAGGCTTACAAATCTACATCTGTTGGCACGGCACGCAATGATGATGATGGCCTCTGTATATAAACAATCATCAGAAGTTGTAGGAGTGGAAATATAAACTGACTGCTTATTGGACTACAAGACAGAATGGTCACAACACATGAAATCTTTCCATATTTATTGTATGTCTTAAACCAGTCTATATTTGCTTTGACGTAGTTTGTTCTAACATAATCATTTGTTACACAGAAGAAAATGCAGCTTTCAATACTATAACTTCTTCAGTAACCGGAAGTCTTGGATATAGCGCCCATGCCCAGTATCCACACTCTTCTAATGAAGAATCAGATTTGCTGGGCTGGTCACTTGACTCATGCCAGATCACAGGCTCTCTAAATGAATTTTGTACGATGAGCTGCACTGGTAAACGCTCGCAAGGCAGCCAGAGGAAACGCTTTAAAGGCACTCTGAATATCTCACTAAAAGTGTTTGGAATTCATCACGAATCTTGGCAGACTGCAGCCAAAGACCGAAATTCGTGGTATACATTATTACCCAAGGGTGTAGTCACTTTTCAGGCAAACAGGACTGCAAGAGCTGTGAAACAGTGGCTGGTTTAAAAAAAAAAACACTGCAGGAGATCCTCCTCCTGGAACGTCAAACATTCTTTTCCCACAATGTAAAAGAACATATTGAGCCAAAATAGGCCTTAGCAGCCATGTTAGAACTCACGGTTCCAAACTTTCAACCCCACTGAATGAAGTGAATGGTCATCATTATTCTTGATGGACAAACACCACATGGTATGGAGCAGACATAGGCAATCACGACTGTCCACTACTCTTTATCATTGGGTATTTAGCTGAAGCTATATCTTCCTCTGTCTCTCTTGCCTAGTATTTTACTATATGAGGTCAATTTCTCTACTCCACCTATTCTGATGATAGGTCCCACACATTTGTTTTCTGTTCACATTCCCACTTCATCTGATATTTTGTTGCAGCTGATCTTACTTAAATTACTATTTGTTGCCTAGCTGTACTGGCTGTCTGTGTACACCTTTCTCTAACTCTCTTGCTAAGTATTTTACTATATGAGGTCAATTTCTCTATTCCACATCTTCTGATGACAAGCCCATAAATTTATGTTGTCTGTTCTCTATAGATTTAATGAGCAGTCTTGTAACATCTTCAACTTTCCTGAACTCAGTGTTTGTTCTTTTCTCTGTCCACAATATTCCCAACATTCTCTTCAAACACCACATCTCCACTTCTTCCAGTTTCTTCTCCCCTGCCTCCAGTCTCTTCTCCCCTGCCTCCAGTCTCTTCTCCCCTGCCTCCAGTTTGATCTCCCCTGCCTCCAGTCTCTTCTCCCCTGCCTCCAGTCTCTTCTCCCCTGCCTCCAGTTTAATTTCCCCTGCCTCCAGTTTAATCTCCCTTGCCTCCAGTTTAATTTCCCCTGCCTCCAGTTTAATTTCCCCTGCCTCTAGTTTCTTCATCATTTCATTACTCACTGCCTAGCATTCAATCATCACAACAAACACAAATGAGGATATGAAATACTAAGATTTGTATACAAAGGCCATGGTATTCTGAGATGAGTTGACAAGTTCCCTTCTGAAAGCCTTCTGAAAACTTGTCCATTACCATATACAAAAGAACTGTGCATAACACCGTCATACTTAGCTGGCTTCGGACAAGGAGGGACATTCTTGATGACAGCTGCCACCTGAAATCAATACATGTGTCTTAACACATGCCTCCTCTATGACATATTCAGGACACCGCGAGCAAAATACATCATATCAACTCCTACATATTATGAAATAGTAGTATATCCTTCATAAGATGTCGCAGTCAATCCCAGCATATTTTGGCCGTTTGCGATCTCTCGGCTAGTTTACGCTCTGTAGTCTGCCACTGCTTTCCAACGGCCGGCACTCATACCACTGTATCAAAACCAGTGCAAAGCTGTCTGCTTCCAAATCACCCCAGCTGCGTTTCAAACGTGCTATGCAGGATTACAAATTGCGCTCACTTACTCTTCCCCGCAGACACCACAGATATAAAGGAAAGTCATCTTAATACTGGCGCATTAATATTATACGTTAAATATCACTGCTAAAAACATACAGGCTAATAATCAAAGAAGAAAACAGTAATTATACAAAGTTTATTGTTATGTATGATGTCATACTGGATTCAGTCACTCTTCTAGACTCCAAGTTGAAAACATAAACATACTCATATCAAGCAATCTGCTTATGGGTTGGACTATGTGTACAGGATGCTAGATTACCACAAGAACCATAAAACAGCAATAAAGAAAGTAATGTCAAAGAAATATGTCTACCACTGGTTCTCTGAAGTTCTAGTCTTAGAAATTCTACAGCATGTGCAACTGACACGCTTAAATAATCAAAACATGAAATGCTGTACAATGTAATTGGTATACATAAAGTCTGTCAAGATACATCTGTATGTTTAACAGTAATTAATATCCAGTATCCAATACACAAAAAAGGCTGAACAAGGAGCATTTCAGCATGAATGTTTACAAACACTAGCACTTGTTATGTCCCCTAATTCCACATCAGACATTACAATAGCATAGACTCTGGCTTTTCCATTAATGTTTTAAACTCCGTCAACCATTGAGCTCCGACAGCTCCGTCAACAACACGGTGATCACAGCTTAGGGTCACACTCATCACATGGGCAGACTTGAATCTGAAATGAAAGAGAATGCTTTCTTATGACAATGTTCTGCTGGAAACACCACATCTCCACTAGCTCTAACTTCTTCACCATTTCATTATTATTTATGCATGAGACACCACATCCCCAATGTCCCTACTTTCTTCACCATTTCACCACTCATTATGCATTTCTTCTTCTTCTTCTTCTTCTTCTTCTTCTTCTTCTCTTCCTCCATGTGCCCCAGCGAAGTATTGGGGAGAGATGTAAAGTTCTTTTATTGGCTCTTTCTAATGCTCATTGTAAGCTGGTATTTATTTCTCTACTGTTGTTCTTGATGCCGTCACAACATCAGCAATGAAGTCGACCCTCTCGACTTTTAATGTAGTAATGTGTGGCTGCTTGTTTTCTAGTGACTGTCGCTTTCATCGACGACGAACTGCATTTTTCATGGAGGACTTTTGTGTTGGCATTCTGACGGCCATTTTTAGTTCACTCAGTAGTTTATCTTCCATTGTCGTCTCTCTAGGCCAGAAGGTTTGCCTAGATATGTTGTATTTTGGGAAATCTTGGAGTACTGATCTGCTGTCTGCGACACCAATCCACATGTGCACGTGGCTGATTCACCAATCTTGAATTATGTATACATGTGGTTGCATAATCTACTCATTTTGCATGAAACACCACATCTCCGCTGTCCCTACTTTCTTCACCATTTCATTACTCATTATGCATGAAACACCACATCTCCTCTGTCCCTACTTTCTTCACCAATTCATTACTCATTATGCATGAAACACCACATCTCCTCTGTCCATACTTTCTTCACCATTTCATTACTCATTGTGCATGAAACACCACATCTCCACTGTCACCTTTCTTCACCATTTAACCACTTATTGTGCATGAAACGATGTTATGTATACTCAACATTACTATGTGGCGCAGAAGTCTAGACAATGCATGAGCAATTAAAAAGTCGAATAGAGGCCCTGGAGATGTGGATATTCAGAAGAATATGTTGTAATTCATGGAAACAAAAAACAATCTAGTTCGGTTCTAGAAAAACTGGGAATGAAAAGAGAGTTGATGAAAGAAATAAAAGAGTGAAATATTTTGGCCATGTTAAAAAACATAATATTATTATAAAAACCATACTGGAGGGTAAGGTTGAAGGCAAGTGAGCAAAGAGGTAGATAACGATACAAGTGGGAAGATATCAGGAGATGGACAAACAGCAGTCTGACAGAATGCATAGTCAGGGCGAGAAACAGATAGTGTTAGCGATCCACTGCTGCGAACCTTCATTGTGGAGACGGCACCTGATTGACTCGTGCAATGAAATATCATATCTCCACTGTCCCTACTTTCTTCACCATTTCACCACTCATTGTGCACGAATCACCATATCTCCACTGTTCCTTCACCATTTCATTATTCATTGTGCAATGAAACACTAAGAATTACATACATAGATCAAAGTATTATAAGATGAGTTGACCAGTTCCCTTTCCCAAAAATGTTCCTATCCTGTCCTTCACCATTCACCACATGTTAAAAGAACTATGTATAACACCACAACTAATTGCCTTCACATTTGGGCTAGTCTGACGCGTCACTAGGTAAATGATGGGGGTCACTAGGTAAATTACGTAATCATGTGTTAACATGTAAGGAATCAATGCTAGTGGTGAATGTGTTGTCAACATGCAGGAGCATGAGTAATAAAAACAAACAATGAAATTATTTTAATACTGTTGTGCCCTATTATTATATTTACAATAGTAACATTTTCATTAGCCCTGTTTGTTGTTCTTGAAGAAAGTTATCAGGTTCGCCTGATAATAAGGGACACGGGTAATATGGAAAGCTAATCCACTCGCACCAATCAGTCCACTGTACTAAAGTAGTAGTACATGTATTGAGTACACTTGAGTTAAAAGCAATCAAACGAAAAAAAATAATGAAGACTCCCTTCTAAAATAATGAATACCCATTTCTAAAATAATGCCTATTGAGCAACCTTTTCTGACAGTTGCAAAGAAAGTTGAAACTGTAATCTGATTTTCCTACAATGCAATTGTTGATTAACTCAATGTTTATTTAATTTAAAATGATAACTTGGGAACTGCCAAGTCTGAATTTATTTCAATATAATAAGCTAGACATGACAAACTATAGATTAGGAGATGTTTAAAACATCAGGGCATTCATGAAAGATGTAATGCAGAACAAACTTTCAGAGTGAAATAAACAAATGAATTTATGTTCACTCAAAATACACAAGGAAAGAAAATGAAACTATATAACTTCAAATTCATTTTTTTTAAAAACAGATTACATAAATTCAAAATACACAAATACACAATCAAAGCCAACACATGTAACTTCAAATATGTGAATAAAGCGAATAAATCTATGTAACATCAAATACATTTTGCTTTTAAATCTATATAACTACACATATATAATGAAAACAAAGTGACAAAATCAATCAATCACAGAGTGAACAACATACAGAAATAAAGAAAATAATCCTATATAACTTTAAATATATACAGAAAGAAAACCATTCTACGAACCTACAAATACGCAAAGAAAGAAAACCTTTCTATGTAACTTCAAATAAATAAAGACAGAAAACCACAGCAACATCAAAAAGGTAAAGAAATAAAATAACAGTAGCTTCAAATACACAATGAACAATAACAAATAGTGCTGCAATCATTTCTCAAAATGCTGAAATACTCTGGTCTCATTAAATGCCATAGTGGCCTTGGAAAGAACAGTGACGGAAGGCGTGGTTCATGGAAGAAAAGACAGATGTCGTCCAGCATGAAGATGGACATAGGAAATTGCGGACACCTCGGGCATGTGTTACAAGAGGAGGAAGAAATGGCAACAGATCGGGGAACCTTTCAGCAGTCCATGACGAGAGCGATTTCTACCAAAGATCTGCTACATGGTGACCTTGGCCACGAATTGCAGGAGGAGGGAGAAATGGCATAAGATTGAGGAACCTTTCAGCTGTCCATGATGAGACAGATTTCTGCCAAAGATCTGCTATATGGTGACCTCGGGCATGAGATACAGGAGGAGGAAGAAATGGCCACAAATTGAGAAACCTTTCAGCGGTCTGTGACGAGACAGATTTCTGCCAAGGACCTGCTGCATGATGATTGTCACATGCCTGTGGTCATTGAAATTAAGGTGAATGGCCGTACAATATAAACAGTTCACGAGATAAAATAGGGCGGATAGTAAGTCCCCCAGAGGGCGTGAATGAGAAGTAATTGAAAGGGAGAGCTGAGAACAAGTCAGCTGGCTAAAATAAAGGTGAGGCAGACAGTTGAAGCAGTGAGATTGTGTGTTGTGTGTGAAGCAATGTGGGGGATAGAATTGTTGAAAAGAGAGGGACAAAGATTGACGGGGCAGTTGATGTTTGGACTCCGAGCTGAGAGGGAGTTGAGTGTAGACCAGACCAGGAGAAGGTCGTGGTCTGATAAAGTGAAGAATTGTGACGGAGTTTGGAAGATAACTCCGCACTGTGGGTTCCAGGGATAGTGAGTGGAATTCGAGACCCATAGTGGGTTACTTTGAGTCGGGCCTAGAGAGAGGCTAGTATACCTGTCGTGTGGGACGAGATTTTTGTAGCCTTGAGAGGCAATGTTATTCGAAGTGTTCCATTGGGATGGAGATATATTCTTAGAGAATTATTGTTCCTGGATTTATATGCTACATGTGTCTGTGTTAATTCAGAATTAAAGGAATATTATGTGCGCAAATTAACGCTTGTTCACTGACTGGTGTTTGGTGGTGATGCATCTTGATTAATCTGTTGTTCAACATCACATTGTTACAAGGACATACCCTAGACATAACCATAGCCACTCTATCTGTCACTTAGTCAACATTCACTTTGTGACAATGATGAACTTCTGAATCCCATCTGGACACTGGGCTGGAGTCTGTAGGCAATGGAATACCTCAAACTCATGCAGGACACATTACCAACTTTAGCCCTAATCCCTGCCAGATGTGCTCCTCCCTTTTTAAGTCTGATGCATTTGCATTCAGGTCATTTTAGCCCTGAAAAGGATTTGCATCTATCGTAGTGAGGTTGTAGATTTCCCTTCCAACTTTTGGTACCAAAGCACTATTTTCACAAGGACTTTATTGCAAACATCTCCCTTTCTTCAAACTCGGTGGTTGGTGTACAGATTTTCCTTCCAACTTGGCAGCAAAGCACCATTTTCACGAGGACCTTACTGAATTTGCCTCGATTGTCGTCAGTTGCCTCAGATTTCGTCAGCGTGCCCACTGGGCCTCAATTCTAATTTTGCAAAAACAGAGGGACGCACGTTCTTCTGCTCAGTTTGGCGTAGTTTCTCGTGTGGGCATCATTTGCTAATAAGTTAACCCTTTCCCGTTAGCTCCATCATGGGACCAAAGAAAGTCTCCAGAGCCAGCAGGCCTTTGAAGAAGGCCAGGAACACGATCGAGTTGAAGAAGGAAATCATTGAAAAATACAAGCGGCATTAAAATTGTTGAAATCGGTTGCATGTATGGGAAGTCGCCATCCTCAACAGATTCCATTGTGGTGAAAAAGGAAGCAATAAAGGAGGCTAATATAGCGAAAGACATGAATGTACTAACGAAACAGAGATCACAAACAATTGAAGATGTCGAACAGTTATTAATTTGGATAAATCAAAAACAGTTAGATGGCGATTCTGTTTCAGAGGCAATCATATGTGAAAAGGCCAGACTGTTGGATGCCAATCTCATTAAGAAAATGCCTGGGACGAGTGCTAGTGTACTTAGTGATTTAAAGACCAGCAGAGAATGGTTTGAAAAATTCAAAAGTGCACTGGCATACACAGTGCTACTAGGCACGGCAAAGGTGTGAGTGTGGACAAGTCTGGGGCCGAAAAATAGTATTAAACACCATATTTATTCTTTATAAAATGTTTTAGTATGTATTTTGGAGTGTCTAGAACGAATTAATTGGATTTACATTGCTTCATATGGAAATAATTGCCACGGTTTTCGTCGGTTTCAGATTTTGCCGCTTGTTTTCGGACGGATTATTGAAGAAAATCGAGGTTTTACTGTAGTTTAATTTAATATAGTAATGTGTTGCTGATCTTGTGAAGAAGCACTCCATATAGCAGAAACATATAAACATAATAACACACACTTTTCTAAAGAACACCCATCTCATTAGACCTGGATGATGTGCTTTCATATGAGTGACATGTTTACCACACACAACAACAATATCGGCAAGCTAGCCACAAGTAACAAGCTACAATAAAATAACACAACATCTGTATAAACATTAATCCTCTCAGATCATCAGCAATGCTCCCTCCAAGTCACTCTATCACAGACACATGTAGCCCCTAGTGCACACATTTGTGGCTTAATGTGTACGCTGATGTATAACTATGAAATTTATCTCACAGTCAAATGCAGACAAGCTTGCAACTCTAAATGCTAATAGCTCATATAAATAGAATGTCTGCTCACAACTGTATACAACCTTAGAGGGAGTATTGCTTGTTAAGCTCTATCACAGACTGAGTGGGCTGTGGGGAGGTAAGGACTAACATTAGAATGCATGCAAAAAGCCGGATGTGTTGACCTAAGGGTTTCGACCCAAGGGTGCCTTTCGCACACCGCAATCACATCTGAAAAAACACTCCGGATGAACGCAAAGAAGAAGAATAGAAGGTCTGGTTGGTTGGTTGTGAATCCTCCGGGATACTGTGAGTCTTGATTCCTTAAGTCTGATGCAATGGCACTCAGATCAACTGAACCTAAAAAGGGCTTGCCCCTGTAGGGGTGATGACATTGGTGTACACTTCTCTACTGACCCATGACCCCAGTACAGTCTCCACAGGTGCTGTCTTGCAAAGTTCTCCTTCCCCTCTCCGAGCTCATAAACCAGGAGAGTATGCCAGACTGGCACTGGAACTTCACATCTGCAGACTAGCACATTAGGATGCAGCCAGATCATGATTCAGCTCAGCACAACACACCTGGACTGGCTGAGGTCAGGCCTAGGTTTGTAATATTTTCTCCACGTTTGAAGTATTTTATTGTTGGCAATATGTTTTGTCATGAACATTATATACAACAATAAGAAAACGACAAACAGCTTTATTTGGTCATGCGATGAGAAGAGTGGTATTGGAGAACATTGTGACAACTAGAAAGATCGAGGGGAAGAGAGGCAGAGGTAGACCTACAGAAATGAAGCTGGATGGATTGAGACGATGGCATGGAGGGATATCATCAGCAGAGTTGATCCAGAACACCAAAGACCGAGATCTGTGGAAATTCATGAACGCCTAAGACAGCTGGCATGGCACTTGATGATGATTGTCAGCAAATTCTAACCCGATTCCACCCCCCACATAAAAAAAAACAAAAAAAACAGAGGGCTTAAAGTGTTGATCATTGAAAGCCTTTGTTTTAAGTGAGCAGGCAGTGGGACAGATTAAAACAAAGATGCTCACACACAGTAATGACATAGATGAATGGTTTGTTCACATTTTTTAGCAGGCGCTTTAGCTTTTAACTAACAGGAAACTACAGTTTTACGAACATGGTTTGACAAGGGTTCACACATTCGTGGTCTGGCTAGGCGAGGGAAAGGCTGACCACCTATTCCTGTGTGCACTCTGGCCACCTATTCCTGTGTGCACTCTGGCCACCTATTCCTATGTGCACTCTGGCCACTTATTCCTGTGTGCACTCTGGCCACCTATTCCTGTGTGCACTCTGGCCTACAACATGTGATGGCCCTAGCCCATCACACACCCTATATCAGGTTTTTGCTGTGGAACCTAGTTGGTTGGTTAGTTGTGTTGTGCCACATTTGTCTTGTGAATTTTGCAATGGACGAGACAAAGAGAAATTTTCCAGCTACAAGGCATGAAAAATAATGCAGAACTAATCTGTCTGCTTTACCAGCTTCACATTCACAGATTTCACATCCACCAATTTCACATCCACCGACTTCACATAAACCATCTTCACATCCACCGGCATTACATAAACTGGATTAGTATGTTTTTCAACAGAGGTGGGTGCCATACCTCGAAGACACTGCACCCAATAATATATCATGTGTGGAAAGATTCTCTGACTGCAAGCACCAAATTAGGAAAGATTACAGTAAAATAAACAATAATTTATATCTATCCCCCTGGCTAGCAGAATCATTCACATTACAGAAGGTACACTCTCCCAAAAAATATCCAATATCTTAGATCTGGACGATGTGTTTTCATCTGAGTCAGTGCTAGATAGTGTTGCAAAGTACAAAATGATGATGATGATTAAAATAGGCAAAGTATTTGCATGTAGGAGTTTTATCATGTGAAGGACACAGTTAAGTTAGTTGCATATCCTTTACAGGATGTTGCAGTCAATACCAGCAATTTTTGGCTGTTTGTGATTTCTTGGCAAGTTTACATTCAGTAGTTTTCCACTACTTTCTGAATGGCCAGCATTCATACCATTTTATGAAAACTAATGAAAGGTGGTCTGCTCCCAATTCACCCACAGCTGTGTTTCGAACGCGGTATGCGGTATTACAAATTGCTTCAGTAACCCCTTTGCCACAAAGCCGGCAAAGGACACAGACTTATTTTAAATCAGATTTATTATTAGAAGAGATCATATATAGATTTCGATCAATAGGAGGTTTTCGCTCAGTAACTTACGTGCATGGTATCTAAAGGCTAAGGAAATCTAAGCCCCAAGGATTAAGCGTATACATAATTGACATATTGTCTATTGTTTAGTGTGAACAAAAATGTTTCCTATATTATTCAGAAGTGCAATAAAACGCAACGGAATAAAAAAAAAAAGCACATCGAAAATGTTACAACATATTTACATAGAAGTAAAATTCTTCTACAAACTTCAAAGAAATTGAAAAACTCAAAACTGCTATGACAACTCTGGACACCTTCATTCTCACCCAATCAATGGTCGGGAATCTTCTGGACTTGGTACAGAAGCTTGCCACCACCATCTTTTAGAAGTTGTTTTCATGCTAAAGGGCACATTTGCATAATAAATATGTAGCTTAACTATGGCGTCAAAAATGTAAATGAATTGTTAACAGAGAAAGCCAAAAACAGAAGTTCTAATACACTGTTGACTTAACAATCTATTGAATTTATAAGAGAGGGAAAAGTTGAGGGCAAAACTGGTAAAAGATTTCAAAGATATTAAGACCATACAGCGAGACACACTGCATTGCTTCGTCAAGCCTGTGGCTCAGTCATTTAATTTTGGCAAGCATTTGTCAGGTTTACTTGTCCTGGCCTTTCACTGTCCTCAGCCTGCATACTTACAAGGTAGCAGGTTTGTTTGTGTCTCACTTCATCTGGTCCCTATCCCTTAACCTGTCCAACATGTGGGACAGTAGCTGCACAATTGGCAAAGATCTGAGGGTCATTGGAAGACCCAGACCCTTCTGCAACTCCAAGGTGAAGGCATAACAGAAAAAGACATAAAGAGACAGAAAACATCAAGATATGGTCAGGACATAGTCCAGCAGAATCCACGATGACTCAGGACAGAAACTGCTGGATATCCATGACTATCCACATCCAGAGGAGATGAAACTGGATGATGATGTTGAATACATGGTTGACTTCCCATCTGATTCTATCTCACATCTACTTTAGCTATTTATAATCACCATGTCAAAATGTGTTCTAATAAGTCATGTATTATTGATTATTGCACATTTACCATCCATTTTAATGCATATTGTCTCTGTTGTCCAAGAATAGCTTCATAAGTGATGTATGAGTGAGGTAATGTATGAGAGCGGAGAGACCACAAGGGTAGAATGTCAGACAGGCCTGCGTGCCCAATTCTACACCCTTTGAAAATAAAGTTGGTTGGTTCATTCAGCAATATAGCAAAGACATGAGTCATATATCAGCTGTTGGATCTGAAGTGTTCAAGTTAACGGATATTTATATCCTAGTGCTGTAGTCAACAGCCACAGAATGACAGCGGAAGTACGGCAGGTCACAAACAATCACAGGAACAACAGATTAGTTAATTACATGTAAAAGGAAGTTCCATAGGAGATACTGCCATTGAGATCGTGCAGTGTCGGGCATAAACATATTCAAGGCCATAACATTTGAAGTATGGTGGCAGTTCGCTTCCTCATGATCTATCCTGCCCAGTCAATTATAACAATAGTATTCATTGTTTGTTAAGGCTAGGGCAACCTTGGAGCATTTCTGGTGGGAAAACAATCATCCTGCCCTTCCTGAGCACTGAACTCAGATCACTGTCTTGGTGAGCAAATGGTTAGTATTATGAACATATTAAATATGATTGTTGGTTTACAAATTGGTAAAGTTTCATCAGTTAGTCAATCTTCTTGTTGTAGTAATGTCTACACGAGAACTCTGGTGGTCTGTTGTAGTTGTAGTCATGTCTATACGAGAACTCTGGTGGTTTGTTGTTGTTGTAGTAATGTCTACACAAGAACTCTGGTGGTTTGTTGTTGTTGTAGTAATGTCTACACAAGAACTCTGCTGGCTTGTTGTTTTTGTAGTAATGTCTACACAAGAACTTTGGTGGTCTGTTGTTGTAGTAATGTCTACACAAGAACTCTGGTGGTCTGTTGTAGTTGTAGTCATGTCTATACGAGAACTCTGGTGGTTTGTTGTTTTTGTAGTAATGTCTACACAAGAACTCTGGTGGTTTGTTGTTGTAGTAATGTCTACACAAGAACTCTGGTGGTTTGTTGTTGTTGTTGTAGTAATACCTACACAAGAACTCTGGTGGTTTGTTGTTGTTGTTGTAGTAATGTCTACACAAGAACTCTGGTGGTTTGTTGTTGTAGTAATGTCTACACAAGAACTCTGGTGGTTTGTTGTTGTAGTAGTAATACCTACACGAGAACTCTGGTGGTTTGTTGTTGTTGTAGTAATGTCTACACAAAAACTCTGGTGGTTTGTTGTTGTAGTAGTAATACCTACACAAGAACTCTGGTGGTTTGTTGTTGTAGTAGTAATACCTACACAAGAACTCTGGTGGTTTGTTGTTGTTGTAGTAGTAATACCTACACAAGAACTCTGGTGGTTTGTTGTTGTTGTAGTAGTAATACCTACACAAGAACTCTGGTGGTTTGTTGTTGTTGTAGTAGTAATACCTACACAAGAACTCTGGTGGTTTGTTGTTGTTGTAGTAGTAATACCTACACAAGAACTCTGGTGGTTTGTTGTTGTTGTTGTAGTAATACCTACACAAGAACTCTGGTGGTTTGTTGTTGTTGTAGTAGTTATACCTACACAAGAAGTCTGGTGGTTTGTTGTTGTTGTAGTAGTAATACCTACACAAGAACTCTGGTGGTTTGTTGTTGTTGTAGTAGTAATACCTACACAAGAACTCTGGTGGTTTGTTGTTGTTGTAGTAGTAATACCTACACAAGAACTCTGGTGGTTTGTTGTTGTTGTAGTAGTAATACCTACACAAGAACTCTGGTGGTTTGTTGTTGTTGTAGTAGTTATACCTACACAAGAAGTCTGGTGGTTTGTTGTTGTTGTAGTAGTAATACCTACACAAGAACTCTGGTGGTTTGTTGTTGTTGTAGTAGTAATACCTACACAAGAACTCTGGTGGTTTGTTGTTGTTGTAGTAGTAATACCTACACAAGAACTCTGGTGGTTTGTTTTTCTTGTAGTAGTAATACCTACACAAGAACTCTGGTGGTTTGTTGTTGTTGTTGTAATACCTACACAAGAACTCTGGTGGTTTGTTGTTGTTGTAGTAGTAATACCTACACAAGAACTCTGGTGGTTTGTTGTTGTTGTAGTAGTAATACCTACACAAGAACTCTGGTGGTTTGTTGTTGTTGTAGTAGTAATACCTACACAAGAACTCTGGTGGTTTGTTGTTGTAGTAGTAATACCTACACGAGAACTCTGGTGGTTTGTTGTTGTAGTAATGTCTACACAAGAACTCTGGTGGTTTGTTGTTGATGAAGTAATGTCTACACAAGAACTCTGGTGGTTTGTTGTTGTTGTAGTAATGTCTACACAAGAACTCTGGTGGTTTGTTGTTGTAGTAATGTCTACACAAGAACGCTGGTGGTTTGTTGTTGATGAAGTAATGTCTGCATAAGAACTCTAATGTTTGCAATTGTTATAACTGATATAACGATTGACTACACAAGAACTCCTATTGTACGCACGTATGTTGATGAGATCTCTCGGAGACTTCCATACAGCTTTGGATCGATGTTTGTCTTTGTGAACATAAGTCTATCCACAGCTGATGAAGCATACAGCAGTTTAGCATTCGTTCAGTTGTCTGGTCAACCACTCCACATGTGAGTGTTGGGACCAGTTTCAGTCTATATAAATGACAATTCAGTCTATTGCCTCTGGTTTTGATATGGAACTATCAATCAATCAACCAAGCGCCATCTCCACAATGAAAGTTGGCTGAAATAGATTTCCTTCCCTTTTTGTTTCTTGCTCTGATAGCACACACACCAATAGACTGCTGCTCAACCATCTCCTCATGTTAATTTTCCACTTGTATCGCTGTCAACCTCTTGCTCTTCTGCTTTCAACCTTTCCCTTCAGTATGGTTTAATCAGTTTTATGTATATTAATATAGTTAAACATATCGCTGATCCCATCTATTTTTGTTTGTACCTACGTTACTCGTCCAATTCTGTTGTTGTTTCTCAACAAGAGTCATGTATTTTAATATGGTTGAACAAACTGGGGAGGTGGGGTAAGATATCCCCTCACCAAGGAGAAGTAAGGTGCTTCCTTCCTTCTGCTAGGATGTGGGACACCCTTGGAAAAGGTGGAGTACTCTGAGCTTGAGAGCTGCCGACAGATTGTTATTAGCTATGGTCTCAAGTTCATGATGGTAGGCAGAGGATCTCTTTACAGAGACAATGGCTACAGTCATAGACTAGTGTAGTCACTGGCAATAAGGAAGCAATGACAGGCTACTTTCTTTACAGATAACTAGTACAGTATGATTCAACAAGTCTCACAACTGTACACAACAATATCTAGTACATTATGGGCTGACAACCCACAGAATTGTATATAACAGAAAATATGTGATTGGTCTCCTTTTCACTTCCTCTCTTGAATCACTTGTTATTCCCGATTTTTCTATGACCTTTACATTTGTTTGCTTCTGTTTCCATGAAATAGGAAACAAAAATAGATTTCCACGAAATAGGAAACAAAAACAAAAAGGTCATGGGGCATATTCTAAATAAAAGAAAATATAGTCTAAAACTTCATTTGAAATCTTACGACACCATCAGTACAGCACTGTACACCCTATACAGATTAAGATTATGAAAGTATCACTATATTTTTAGTCAAATTTGACACACGTTCTTGTAGTTAACATAATTCATGTCACAGATATTAACCCACAGTTCATTTCTACAACTACAATAATCCACAGAAGACCTATTGCGGCTACCCTTGTACGGAATAAATTAATGTGACAGCAATGAAAATATACAAAACAAGCACAGATAATGTATATTATAACAAACTGTCCAGAATAATATACTTCTACTCAACAGAAACAATGTTGTTCCATTGTAAAGTTGAGCAATGAAGACACAGATAATGTATATTATAACAAACTGTCCAGAATAATATACTTCTACTCAACAGAAACACAATGTTGTTCCTTTGTAAATTTGAACAATGAAGACACAGATAATGTATATTATAACAAACTGTCCAGAATAATATACTTCTACTCAACAGAAACAATGTTGTTCCTTTGTAAATTTGAACAATGAAGACACAGGCAATATTGCACAATTTATGCCTGGCATATTTTGCTGCACCTCATCAGGTACAACTCTGGCAATCCGAGTAAACCAACCAATCACAAGAAATAAACTACATCTTCAATAGCCCATTATCTATTAGACTCTGGGTGTGCAACAAGCAAAGAGGCCTTCCGTGTACTATTTAACGAATGGCGGTTGAGGTTTGCAGGGACAGTTGCAAGATATGAAACTATGAGAAGAAAAAGATATGATAGTTTCCTTAAAACTGCCGTAGTAACACCGACAGTGAAATACAGGACAATGTGCTGTGTAATTTAATGTGAAATTATTCATTATGTTGAATAATTTCTGTAGTATAGATCTTACGAGATACCGCGAATTATGCCAAGCGCCGGCGCATTCGCTCACTTTGAACCCAAGTAGCTCGTAGCTGCCACTGCTGGGGAGTGCACTGGAATGATATTTGCATGTGCTTTCCCTATTACCAGTGTCTCTTGCCATCAGGCAAACCCACTCTGACTTCTGAGGTACTTGTAATTTATGTCCCAAAGTAAAAAGATGAAAAGTCAACATTTTAGTCCAGGAGACCAGTGTAGGGGTTGAGCCTGCTACCTCGGCATCAGGACACAAAAACGTTTAAGAGCAAGTGCTCTTATTCATTCACCCATGTTGGCCTGTATGCTAGGCAATAATACATACAAAATATACTGTTTGTGTCTTCGTGACTCAAATTTGTAAACAAGTTATAAATTAGATCATATGAAATAAGAACAGCCTGATGTGCCCGTTACATACCACCACAAGAAAAGAATGATAAAGTCAGTCAGAAAGCCACCAAAACCTGCTCAAGGCGACTACCACGTTATGGATAGACCAGAACAAATAATTATTCTCACCCTCAGAATAGGGAACAATAGATTACACAACCACATGTGAACAAAATTCAAGATTGGCGAAGCAGCCATGTGCACTTGTGGACTGGCGCCGCAGACAGTAGATCACATACTTCAAGACTGCTCAAAATACAACATATCTAGGCAAACCTTCTGGCCTAGAAAAACAACAATGGAAGATAAACTCTATGGACCACAGAGTGAACTACAACGGACAGTTAAATTCATATAAGAGACAACATTACAGTTATAGACACATTTCAAGCAAACGAAAGAAGAAGAAGATCATTTGAAGTATCAGGTTTAAAGAAATTAACCAGTACTTCTTCTCCGCAACTCCCACTGCTAAGGGATAAGTATCTAATATTATGACACCTGCAGAGGGAGATGAAGCATGTATAGGTATGTCCGGAGTGCTTGGCTGATTTTGTATTGCCCATAACAAATCAAAAAGGTTTTCCCCCTCCCATATCCTATTACAGGACATTGCTGTCAACACCAGCATTTTACCGTTGTTGATTTCTTGGCAAGATTACGCTCAGTAATTTGCCACTGCTTTCTGAGCGGCCGGCTCACATATCCGATTCTCGCACAGCTGCATTTGCTCACATGGATAAATGGGATTACAGAGAAAGTCGCTAACCTCTAAATCAAATAGAACTGGCAGAATAATGCCAAAAATATTGACAATTGGTAATAATAATAGGAAGAAGAAAGCACAGAATAATGAAACAGTATGTGTGAAAACATTAAATCCAAAAAAAAAAAATTCTAAAAGAATGGAGAAAATATGAAATGCAATAAACAATTATTGGAAAGGTATATAGATGGAGCAAGCAATTAGTATGACAAAAACTGCATTCACTATCCCCAAGCAACAGACACCGAATTTAACAATGTATCAATGGCACATATTTTCTTACCCTGATTGGGATGTTTCGTCCACGAGTACTTTTTTCTCTGCACCTCCCACTGCCAAAATGCACGACTGAGGATGAAAAACAGTGTATGATGTTGAAAACACAGTGAATGATGGTGAAAACACAGTGCATGATGGTGAAAACACAGTGCATGATGGTGAAAACACATGTTGAAAAACACAATGGGTAATGTTGAAAACTGCATGAGGTTGAAAACACAGTTCATGATGTTGAAAACACAATACATTATATTGAACAAGGGGGCTGGCTACTGTTGAGCTGGGAGACTAAACAGAAACACAAATAAGACTAAGAAGCTCAAGGAATAGAAAAGACACACACAGACACAAGAGTGTATTTCAACTAAAGGCTTATCAACTGGACAATAACAAGAAAACAAGAAATGTATAGCACAAAGGAATACCTATCTATTTAGACGTAGTCTGAAGTGATCAAATGTTAATTTTTTTTTTTTTTTTTGGTTCCAATGATACAGACTTCAATGGAAATATTTGCATGTATCTTATGTGATTTTTTGTTTAATGTCAAGCTTCTTAACCATATTTTTTTCTTTCTATTTGGATTCTTAGCTAATGACTCACATTTGCAGGTGAAATGAACAACCAAATCAGGCATTCACAAAACAATTAAACACACACAAAAACAAGTCACACAACCAGTGGTTCACTCCACCAGTTGTTCACCCCACCAGAATGTCATCAATTTTGTTGATTGTTGGTAATCAACTTGGTGCTGTTGTGATGTCATAACTCAGTGTCAAACCAACCACCCCGGCCATGGTGATTTATCCAGATTCAAAATGACACAGCAATCAACCAAACTGATGTAATATTTATGTGTTGTATCATCATGTACAGCAACAATAAATTATAATTCAGACAGTCGCCATCTTCTCTATGGTCTGCTCTGTCATATTTCACATTTCTACTTCCACAGGCATCTGAATATAGTTTATTTGTCCGTTATCACTTAATACTTAATTTAAGAATTAACTCTTTACAGGGCATAGCGGCCATTAACGGCCGATCGCTTAAACGAGCGTAGCGGCCGATAGCGCCGGATACTATTATGCATTGTAAAAACATTGTCTCTCGGCTTTCCGACACTTCCGACGGCTACTTTCACTTTCGCCAATAGCTTGACAACGTGGCCGCCATTTGTAAACGCGCTACAATGAATTTGAACGGACTTTTTTTGATAGTTTTCGGGATTTTTACGCTGTTTTTCAAAATGGATTTCGGCGATTCTTCAAGTGATAGCCGAGATTTCGCTCTGTTCAATTTAAATGACATTAAAGGGCACGAAGTTGATTATTAATCGGAGCTAGATATCAGTGCAAAGCGTTACTTTGCATTAGCAGTCGTGAGTCGGACTTTAAAGAGCGTGATTATGATTCTGAAAATGTGTTTGTAAATTGCCGTATAGGTGACGGAAAATCACAAACAACATGCCGTATTTTGTAAATATTTGTGTTCATATATAGATTATTGGCAACAATCACGTGAGTAACATATTCTGCATGCTTTTCCCTTCATTGTGTTGCTTATTTAACTAAAATCGGTTGACTAACACCTTATTTGTGATGTTTTTACAAACGCGACCCGAAATTTTACAGAACCTGAAAAAATCTTGCCTGTTCAGGGCTACAAAACGGACAAGCATCTGCCCTGTAAAGGGTTAATATCACTGCACTCTGGACATTCCCACACTTGCTCCATCCCCTCCTTCACAAGCCAATGTAAAAAAACAAAAGTCGCTTAAAAGTCGACAGGATCAACTTCATTGCACCGGGTTTTATCCCATATGGCTCGGTCTCTTTCCGCAGCACGGAAAGCGTCGCACAAAGCACGAACTCCGTAGCTTTTAGCGACGACCCACAGGAGTCTCCGAAACATTTAACTCGTAAACCGAAGGACGCGGCCCGGAATCAAACCCACAACCTTCGGAGCACGAGTCAAACGGCTTGACCACTTCGCCACAGAGCAAGCCAATGAAGAGACCCCATGCTAATTATTCCATAGCAATTGTATTAAAAGTCTGCTGGCTTATCTTCTACATTTCCTTCCTTTATTAAAACTAAACAAATAAAATTAAAGAACCCTATACACCAGTGCTTCCCAAACTTTTCACTTTCGCAAACCAACATAAAAATGTTTCTTCTGCACCAGGGATCAGTGCCGTTTAAAACAAATTTGTCTCCTTGTAATCTGGAATTTTATATGACCTCAATATACATTTTAATATAAATATAAGATTTAACGTAATTGTGGGTGTTATCCCGGTGCGCTAAGTACTGCTCCATAATGTTTTTTTGTATGATGTATGTTCTGCATCTTATGACAATCAGCAAATTATAATGTGCATCTTTCTCACTTTTCGTCACATAGGAAACAAAAGAAACACATGTCGTCAACAAACAAATGTCGTCTACTGGACCAGCTTTTAGTATCGGTCTCAGCTGGTTACAATGTTTAACTTTCCCACTGAACCAATGATTCGATTCTCCTTAAAAATAAATACTCCTTGGGCTATACGGCTGCAGGCTCAATTTATTTTAAAATTAAATCACCATATAAACAGTGCGGATATCATGTTTTGAGAAAAGGACAATCTTGTTTTTAAAAAGTTCTAAACAATCCTCAAAGGAGAAAATATTTAATTTTTTTCTTACTTTTTTCAACTCACATTGCAGACTGGCAAAGAAGGGCTGGCGGACCGCAGACCACCACTTTGGGAACCACTGCTATACACGACTTCAGATACACTGGATACATGGTGCTAATCCTCTATTTACTTACTTTGTGTTTACTTATTTAAGTTCCTGAGACATAATAATGTTCATGAGCCAATTTTCTTCATGTTCACACCTTGTAGAATGCTTTAAAAAAGTTTGTTGCACGTCCTTTACAGGATGTCATAATCAACCCCAGCATTTTTTGGCCGTTTGTGATTTACTAGGTAGGTTTACCTTCAGTAGCTTGCCATTTATTTGAACAACCGGCGCTCATATCACTGTTGAACACCAGGCAGCCTACTCCCAAATCCCCTGCAGCTGATTTGGAATACAGTATGCAGGATTATGAATTGTGTTCACCAGCACTTTGCCAGAAGCTGTTTTACAAACACAGTTTTGATGTCATTGATTTTGTTTACAAGAGCTCCTCTAGGATTTTGTTGCAGAATAAAAAGCCTCAATCAGCCCGACAGTTATGTATGCAGTACAACACACACACACTCTCTCTCACACAAATGATATAACCAAATAAACCTTACCTGTGGTGGGTTAATTACAGCCGAGAAATTCTTTACTCCAAACATTCCCAAATTTGAAATTGTGAATGTGCCGCCCTGAAATACGAGTGGATATTTAGCTGACGAGGGTGATGTGCAAATACAAACAAAACAATATATAGGCAGAACAATATTCACTAAACAACAAATTGTAAAAGTTAACGATGCTGCGACTGTTTCACAACACTAGCAAAGGTACACATGTAAGAGTTAGTTGTTTGTTTTTATTTTCAGTTTTAAAAAATTCGCTTAAAAGTCGACAGGGTCGACTTCATTGCACTGAGTTTTATCCCATATGGCTCAGTATCTTTCCACAGCATGGAAAGCGTCGTACAAAGCACGAATTCCATAGCTCCAGCGATGACCCTCAGGAGTCTTTGAAAAAATGCACTCATTAACCGAAGGACGTGGCCCGGAATTGAACCCACAACCTTCAGAGCCCGAGTCAGACGGCTTGACCACTTTGCCATGGAGACTCCAATTTTCAGCTGAGCTTAGTTAAGTTAATAACCAACACCACCGTATTTGGGACACTCTCAGACATGCTCCAGCTTCTGCAACACCCAGTGAAGAATCCCAAATACAAATGGTACCACCAGCAGTTCTCTTGGCCTTTCCTCTGAGTTGTTAGTATCAGCCAGATCTTCTGGTCACTCCCTGCAGTAACATTCTCTCCCAGCCATCATGATTTGTGTACAACAGGATAACTAACTTTACAAGTTTTCAATACGTCACAGTAGAGGATATTTTACATGCCTTGGTACACATGTACACGATTTGTGTACGACATGATAACTGTACAAGTTTTAAATACGGCACAGTAGAGGACATTTTACATGCCATGAAGCGTACAGGGTAAACGGTGCTGGTTACATATTTGTAGAGCCCTACTGGCACTGGATGGGTCATGTGATCAATATCAGAGCACCCACCTTGACTTCCCTGGACACCTCCTGGTAGCCATATTAGTCAAGGTCAACCTGACAGCCCAGGTCAATGGGGATTTGAACACATGCCTACTGGGCAGCCAACAGGCATGCAAGCTAGCCACTTTTCTTACCACGGCTCCTGACTTCTTGTATATTGCATATTAAATCTTAATTTAAACACCGAACCCACAAACAATATGTTGCACGATTTAATGCCTGGCATATTTCCCTGCATCTTGTCAGGTGCATACTCATTCATATACCATATAAGTGAATAAATTAACTTTAGCTGAAAAAATTAAACCACATGATTACAGGTATTGTTTGAATATCGAAATATGCCAGGCAATAAATCGTTAAACATTGTTTTGTGGCTTGTGTGTGTAAATACACAATGGAAATACTGTTTTGAATCAATCTTATCCTGAGAGAACATAAACTTTTAGACGGATGCCTAATTATACTTCAGTGCCATCTGAAACTCCATACCTTGTCATGAACTTCTGGAGAAGGTTTATGGTGAAATTAAAGCCCCAACAACATGTTGAGACCAGATGAACTGGTTCCTTGTTGTTATAATTTTTTTTTATTGATAGTTTGATCAATCATAATGTCTCTTCATAGCATTATTACCTTTTTCTCTGTCCCTTTTGCGAGAGGAGTGCAACACACTTAGTTATGTGCCTTAAAGGTCGGTGTGTCCAACTTCGGCATGCATCTGTTTAAGGTTTGCCTCCTCTAGAAAGATTCCATGCAAGGAATCGTGCTCTATCTACCTATAGGTATATTTTCTTTCCTAACAATTTTATCAGTGCTGTAGCCTCTTGGCCTTTTCTATGGGATTTTTACAACTGCTGTGGGGCTTTTAAGATGCACAACTTGTACACATGACCTCCTGTTTTTCATCCTTATCCGAGAAGGCTAGGTATCCAATCCCACTACCAAAGAGATCAAGGAGACATGTGATATCATTAGATGCCAATGGTTCTTGGAAAAATTCCCTAAAATTTGCTGGGATTGAACCCAGTATCTTCTGAGCTTGAGACAGACACCGCAACTTGTCAGCAACAGCTTCCTCTAACATTACCTTATCAGTTGCAATACTGTACTTCCTCTAACATTACCTTATCAGTTGCAATACTGCACTGCCTCTAACATTACCTTATCAGTTGCAATACTGCACTGCCTCTAACATTATCTTATCAGTTGCAATACTGCACTGCCTCTAATATTACCTTATCAGTTGCAATACTGCACTGCCTCTAACATTACCTTATCAGTTGCAATACTGCACTGCCTCTAACATTACCTTATCAGTTGCAATACTGCACTGCCTCTAACATTATCTTATCAGTTGCAATACTGCACTGCCTCTAACATTATCTTATCAGTTGCAATACTGCACTGCCTCTAATATTACCTTATCAGTTGCAATACTGCACTGCCTCTAACATTACCTTATCAGTTGCAATACTGCACTGCCTCTAACATTACCTTATCAGTTGCAATACTGCACTGCCTCTAACATTATCTTATCAGTTGCAATACTGCACTGCCTCTAACATTACCCTATCAGTTGCTATACTGCAATCCTACACAGATCATGTATATTGTTTCCTGGGACACCCCAATGTGCTCACAAGTATTTAACTGTCTTTCCTGGAATAATTATCCTCATACTGTTTCTTCCTGGCATTATTCGTGGCAAACAGTTACCTAACTGCTCTTTCCTGTAATAATTTATGATTCATACATGTGTTTCTTCCTACTCAGAATCCTATGGCTTCTGCAATTTTTTTTTTTTTTTTTGGCTTCTTTGTACTGAATAATTGATGTGCAACATTTACTTTCTCATGCATGACAGTTAAATATTAGTTAGTTGAATGTTCTCTTACGGGACATTGTAATCATCCCCAGCATTTGGCTGTTTGTGAATTTCTAGGCAATTTTACATTCAATATTTTGCAATGGCTTTCTGATTGGACCGGTCTCTGTGGCTAAGGGCTTGCGAACGTGGTTTGTGAGCCCGTATACCCGGGTTCGAAACACGGCGATGCTGGTTTTTTCGAAAAAGGTATAGGGGCCGGTCGTTCAGAAAGCAATGGCAAACTACTGAACGTAACTACTTGCCTAGTACATCAACAGCAGCTGAAAATGCTGGTGTTGACTGCAACGTCCCGTAAGGGATACGCAAAACAATTTTTTTTTTCTGATTGGCAGATGCTCAGCATCATCATCATCATCATCATCATCATGTGCCATGCTGATAAGCGTGGGCTGTCATGTTTCGCCATCTCACACAATCACCAGAGTCGTGGATCAACTCTGTGTTCTTGTCTCCATGCCATGAGCCCAAGCTATCCAGATATTTACTTCCCTGTGTTATTTTTCCCTCAATCTTGCCAGTTGACACAAATTTCTCTAGTTTACTTCTTCTTATAATGTACCTAAAATAACGTTGACTGTCTTACATCTCATTTCTCTAATCATTTTACGGTTTTCATTTGCTTCTTGTAGTACTTGCTCATTGGTTTTTTTTCTGTCTGTCCATGGTATTCTTTGCATTTTCCTCAGAAACCACATTTCCACCACCATTAGATGTTTTTCACCTTGTCTGTTCATTGTCCACATTTCACATCCATACAAATGTGCAGGTTCTATGTAGCACTTGAACGCTCTTTTTCTCATTGCAATTGACACCTTTTTATTGGTCAGTGTGTTTAAAACACTACCTTTACCATACAATTCTTGTTCTAATCCAGTGTTTCCCAACGTGGGGCCCATGCCCCACAGGGGGGCAATTCAATTGTTAAGGGGGGCAATTCGAAAATGGAAGAAATCGGCTGGATATAACAAAACGGGGAGACTTGAGACTGAAGTTAACTAAATTGGAACCTGACATAAAATCTCTTTGCAGCAAGCATCAAGAGCAAGGATCTCACTAAATTTAAATAATTACTAATAATTAAAATAATATAGAAAAATCTTTCATTAAAATTATTTTGTACTTGAATTTCAGTTCTCCATTATATGTTTTGAAAATTTACTTACTGTATTTGCTCAATAATTTTCTAGTGATTTCTTCCTAAAACCTATCGGTCCTTTGGCTAGGATCGGGTACATTTGCTGCTCTCCCCCCAGTAGTGTGCCTGGTCTGGTCGGGGGGCCGGGATGATCAAATAAAAACCCCTCCCCCAATGTGTCTCCACCTTGCCGTGGTGGGGGAGCTTGCGTGTCCCATTGACCCCATCTGCTTGCCGATGGATGAAAACTACATATCGGACAGCTTATGGGATAGGGGCCAGACTAAGAGAGACACAACCTGCTGCTTTGCAGGTAGACTGAGGATAACAGTCAAAAGATTAAATCAGGTACACGAAAGCAGAAGACCTTGGTCTGGACAATACTCTAAGGATCTCTGTTGAGGGCTGTGGCTGAACGCCTCTAAGCCACAAACCCACGGATCTGAGAGCCGGGCCGATACACACCAACCGATAAATAGAGGTAGATACTGAGCACGCTACATGCCCAGTTCTGATACTGTGTGGTTGAAGGCTCTCAGCTGGGGGATATGACGGATTCCCGGATGAGAGGGCCTGGCCGTTTCTCGCTCACTGCAACACGGAGGTAAGGTGCTGAGCCGGCAGCACATGTAGCCTACCTCGTGAGCGAGAATAAAAAATGCAGAAAGTGTCCCAGTCGAATGAAATGGCTACGAAAACTGTCTGTATCTAACACATAGAGTGTAGACAAAAGTGAAGAAACGTCTCAATAACACAAAATGGAACGCACGGCTAGCGAATCCATTGCGTGGTCCGAAGTCAAAAGCAAAAGCTTACCGAGTGGATGTCGCCCGCAGTCTGACCGTTCCTGGTGTGTGTTTGAGCGACCAGTGGCAAGCAAGATGCCCAACACATGGAAATGAGGAACTAAAGCAGCCATGAGCAGGACGTCGCAACTCCTTGGGTGAACCCCGTCTCAGAGCAATATGTGCTGGCTCTGCAATTATGGAAGCCTCCTTGGATAGCCTTGGATAGCCTTGGATATGCCCATGGTCTGTCCCTGCCTTCCCTTGAGGGTTAACCGTGATGTCGATGATCGTTCTATCTTGACCAGCTGAGATGTGGGCGACATCACAACAATAAGTCTAACGTGCCTCGAAACCCGAGGAAGCTAACCTCATTAAAAAATGCCTGCTGAAGTCGGAAGTGCCGTCCTATGGGTGGCAAACTAAAAATTGGTGCTACGCATTTATGTCCGAGTGTAATGTCTTGTCCGAATGTCTCTCGTGCTAGGAACAGCTCTGACTACCTAGTTTCCGAATGCCGCTCTTGTTCGGAACAGCTCTGACTAGGGAGTTTTCCGAATGTATGTCGTGCCTGGAACAACTCTGACGGGCGCAGCGACAAGCACATGTCTGAAAACTCGCTGAGTGGATACCCTCTGCAGACCTGTCTGGTTTGTGCGGGAACGGCACAGGGCGAACGAAATACCCAACATATCGAAGTGAGGAATGAAAGCAGCCATGAGCAGGACGTGACGATTCCCTCGGTGAGCCCAGTACCAGAGTGTTATGTGTCGGCTCTGCAATTATGGAAGCCACACAGGATGGGGGGAAATGCTATGGACTGTCCCTGCCTTCCTTTGAGGGACGACCGTGAAGTCTTCTACTGTTCCAACTTGTCTAGCTAGAAAGTGGACGGTACCATAAAAGTGAGAGTCTCCCAGGAATGCTAACCTGGTCAAATATGCACGCTAAAAGTCAGATGTGTTGGCCTAAGGGTTTCGACCCAAGGGTGCCTAACCAGACATACTGCAATCACATCTGAAAAAACACTCCGGATGAACGCAAAGAAGAAGAAATAAAAACCCATCACATATCTTCACCTTAGATGTGGGCCTGGTGGACCACTGTGGGCAATAGCTCACAGTGAGACTAAGGGTCCACACAAACAAAAGGGAAAGATGGGGGAACCAGCTTGTCTGGGGTAACCGCCAAACAAAAACAAAAAAAAACAAAAAAAAAATTCACCCAACACAACCGACATACAGGGACGCGGGACCTAGAGAAGGGGGGGGGGGGGGGGGGGGGGGGTGTGTGGCTTTGGCCCCTCTGGGAGCTGTGAGCCCTTCTAAATAAAAAAATTCAAGTTTCTTTAGAGAACATCTCAATTTTTGAATATTAAAAATGATGCATATGTAAGGAGGGGGGAGGGGGGCCTTACGAATTTTAGAAAGGCTTAGGTGGGGCATAGCACTAAAAAGGTTGGGAAACCTGTTCTAATCTCTTCAAGACACTCATCATCAGATGTTATGACTGTTCCAAGACAGTTGTACCGATTCACTTGTTTATACATATATTACATTGTGATACTTTTTTTCTTTTTTAGAGGTGCTCATACCACTGTGAAAATCAAAGAAAAGCAGTTTGCTTCCAAACTTCCTGCAGCTAACTTCGAACCCAGTATTTCGGGTTTATGAAACTGCATTCACTACCCAAAAGCCACAGATGCCCAGACAATAGTTAAACATTAGGAATTTAATATTACTTCTGCTATAACAATTTTACAATAGGTGTTTTCTAAAAGCATCCATTGGTGACATTTTTAAGATATAAAATCCAGGATAAAATAAACTGCATTTTGGAACATCTCTTTCTGTGTCATCTCTTTATGACACTTTAAAACAAAGTTATAACAGAAAATATTTCTAAACAAAGAAGCCACAAACAATGTTGCACAATTTTTTGCCTGGCTTATTTTGCTGCATCTGGCTGGGTGCTTACTGCAGAGTTACATACCATATGAAGTGAATAACTGAATAATACTTTAGCGGAAACACTTAAACCATATGGTCACAGGTATTGTTCGAATGTGGAGAAAATATTTCAAACAAAAACATTTCAAATGAAGCTGATATAGTGTGTTCTGAGAATGGGTGGCAGAGTGGTTAGCTTGCTTGCCTGCCAAGACAGTGGTGCAGGATCAATCCCCGGCCAGAGGGTTATGTCTTCCCTCGCTGAAGGACTCTGGAGTCAACTCAGCCTCAGGTCTGCATGGCTAAATGGATAAGAGTGCTTGCTCTTAAACTTCCGGTGTGTTGATGGTTCAACCCCTACACCAGTCCGTTGGATTTAAAATAATGTTCTCGTCCTTGACTTTGAGACATAAATTACAAAAACCTCAGAAGTCAGAGAGGGTTTGCCTGATGGCGAGGGACACTGGTAACAGGGAAAGCTAACCTACTGGCAAACATCAGTCCAGTGCCCTATCAGTAGTGGTAACTGCTAGAGGTGTTAGCACAAGCATGGGATATACCAGAGTACAAAGCAAGCGAATGAAAGCAGGGAAAAAATAACACCAAAATGGATTAGTTAGTTGCATATCCTTTACAGGACATAGCAGTCAACTCCAGCATTTTTTTGGTTGTTTGTGATTCCTCTGCAAATTTACTTTCAGTAGTTTGCCACTGCTTTCTGAACGACCGGCACTCATACCATTGTATGGAAACCAATGCATGGCTGTCTGCTTCCAAATCGCATGCAGCTGAGTTTCAACCAGGGTATGCGGGATTACGAATTGCAGCCATAACCCTCTTCGCCACAGAGCCGGGTACTAAGAACAATTTCAGAATGTTCTAGAAAGTATAGGCCATGAGGAAGAGAACAGGCCACTCCAACTTGTATGCACAGCCTAGCATATGGAATGTGTTTGTTGCACAGTGAACAACTAGGGTTAGAATTAAATTGTAAGAAGACACAGATTATGGTAGTCACTAGGAAGAACGAAATACCACAATGTAATATACAAGTAAATGGGAATATTCTTAAATAAATGAATCTGTACAGTAATCCCGGACTAGTCATAACATCAGATGGGAGATGCCTTGAAGAGATTAGAACAAGAATTGCTATTGTGAAGATAGCCTTTTGCAAGATGAAAAACATACTAACCAATAAAAAGATAATTGAAACGAGAAAAAAAGTTGAAGAGCTACATAGAACCTGAACTTTTGTATGGATGTGAAGCATGGACAATGAGCAGACAAGCTGAAAAACATCTGATGGCGGTGGAAATGTAGTTTCTGAGGAAAATGCAAAGAATACCATGGGCAGGTAGAAAAACCAATGAACAAGTCCATCAAGAAACAAATGAAGATCGTTAACTGATTAGAGACATTAGACATAGACAGTGAACATTTTTTGGGCATGTTATGAGAAGAAATAAATTGGAAAACTTAGTGACAACAGGCAATATCGAAGGGAAGAGACCAAGGAGGCCGAGAAGTAAATACCTGGATGGCTTGGCCATGTGGCATGGTCGAGATAAAACAGAGCTGATCCACGGCTCTGGTGATTAAGTGAGATGGCGAAACATGACTGCCTACGCTTATCGGCATGGCACATGATGGATGGATGGAGCATTTGGAAAGGCCTAGTCAAGTGGCAATACCCGATGTGAGACTACCTTTACCTTTTAAGGTGGGTTCATTATCCTGAATGACAATATGGAGAGACCAAGAGATGTATGAGAAACACATCAGCCAGTAATGATGGCTTTGATGAATGTTTAATGTTTATCTAATAAACTTGTCTGCAGGGGAAGCTACTGATGTATAACATCTCAAAATGACAGTATATATCAGGGTGGCAGTACATCTAACAAAACCGTCAACAGTGGCTCTACTGATCTTCATTATATCAGAATGACAGTATGTTGAACCAGAATGTCAACAGTATACTATATTTAACAAGCTTGACAACAGTCTATTATCCTTTATCATCTCAGAGTGATAGTATATTAAGCAGGCTTGCCAATAGTATACTATTCTTTACCATCTCACAATGACAGTATATCTAACAAGGCTCATAAAATCATTCTATTCCGTATCATCTCACAAGGGCAGTATGTCTAGCAGGCTTGCCAATAACATACTATTCTTTACCATCGTACAGTGGCAGTATATTTAAGAAGCTTAACAATAGCATATTATTCTTCATCACCTGAGTGGCAGCATATCTAACAAGACTGACAATAGTAAACTATTCTTTATCATCTCAGAGGGGCAAGTTATCAAATAGGCTTGACAATAGTGGCAACGACAGATCTTCAATATTACCAATAGTGAAAGTAAAACTATATCACTGTCGTACAGAGGACTGCTGTGTTTATCTGGAACATTCACACTGACATCTGAACACACATGAGACATAAAACTGTATATGAATAATAAACTGCTCAAATATAGTAAGGCATTAGCAATTAGGCGGTACCAGACAGTTTTGTGCAAACAGAAATAGTTCATTATAAATGTGAAATGACCGTGGGGATAACAGATTTCCACATTCAAACAACACTCGTGACAATGTGTTTTAATTGTTTCAGCTTACATATATTATTTATTTATTCACTTCACATGATACATAACTGCAATATGCACCTGACGAGATGCAGCAAAGTATTTCAGGCAATAATTCGTGCAACATATTGTTTGTGGCTTCTGAGTTTAAATTCATAGCTAGTTGATACAACCCACAACCATATAAAAAGTGGCATCAGTGTTTAGAATGCAGACATCCAATCACATCCGGCCAATCACAGAGTGCGTTACATTCACGTCGGAGACGTTTTCTACAACATCTCTGCTTGTTGGGAGAGGGGGAAGAGGAGGATCTAGAATGATCAAATTTATCATTTTGTAACTTGTTTACTACTTTGTTACATATCTGGATATGGCCGAGTAGTCAATTAATGCTTGCATTAGCAAATGTTTGAAAAATAAAACTGTTTATCCACAGAGTATAAGGACCTCTTGTTATGCCTGTTAGTGTAACTGTATAATTGTACTGACCTTCTACAAGTGTTACTTGAAGTAGATCACGCAGCAACAATTTTAAATTACCATTTCAGAAAATTGTGTGTTCTTCAAGAGTGCCACATGCTTTGTCAATTTCAGGCCCACAGAGACAAACATAGACAACAAGCTCTCAATTACAGCAACAGACATTTAAAAAATTGACTTTTTGTTTAGATATTAATCGTAACAGTGAATGCGAACGAGGAGGAAGAGGAGAAGGAGGACTTAGAGGATGAGAAAGTGGAGGAGAAGAAGAGCAAAGAAGAAGGAAAAAATAAGAAGACAATTTTACCTCATATTCTTGAGGCTGGAGCTTTCCTTCTCTGGCTTTAGCAGCCAAACTGGCAACATCTTGAGCTATTTGTGACAGACCCTAGAATAGCAAATAATGGCAAAAATATAACAATAATAAAACCGACAAGCATTGCTGAGATCAGTTTTACTCCATTTATCAAATCTCATTTCTGAAGGGCATCCAGTTATTGGGAGGAAATTATTATTTTAGAGGCTTTACCTCTGGGCACTGTCTTGGAGTCTGTTGGCAATGAAATAACCCAAAACATGTAGAGGAAACTTGCCAAACATAGGCCTAACCCCAGCCAATCCTTACGTATCAAGCTGAATCAATTCAGGTTACTTCCTAATATATCTCTCTTGTACCTGCCACTGGTTCCTGAGCTTGGAATGTGTTTTTTTTGTTAGTTGTATATCCTTCATAAGTCAACCCCAATATGTTTTGGCTATTTGTGATGATTTCTTGGCAAGTTTACTCTCTGTGGTTTGCCATTGTTTTCTGAACGACCAGCTCTCCTCATACCATTGTATGAAACAAACACAAGGCGGTTTACTTCCTGATCGCCTGCAGCTGTGTTTCAAACGCCCAGAGGGAGCACAAAAGCAAGCCCCAGGTTTGAGGTATTTCACTGTGTACAGACTCCAGCCTTAAGTCCAGGGGTAGCACAGAAGCAAGCCTCAGGTTTGAGGTATTTCACTGTATACAGACTCCAGCCTTTAGCCCAGAGGGAGCACACAAGCCCCAGGTTTGAGGTATTTCATTGTGAAGTCTCCAGCCTTAAGCCCAGGGGCAGCACACAAGCAAGTCTCAGGTCTGAGGTATTTCATTGTGCACAGGCTATAAGTAGGTTTTAGCCCAGGGGCAGCACACAAAGAAGCCTCAGGTTTGAGGTATTTCACTGCGAACAGACTCCAGCCTTAATCCCAGCGGAAGCATTAAGCAAGCCTAAGTAACTGCATCAAACTTAGCATAAATGAAACAACCAAGCTAAGAGAAGTCTTCAAACAACGAGCTAACATTCAGGTGGGAAGTTATCATAAACATGATTAAAAATTCAGTATACAATCCAATCCAATATGAATATCAGATCAAAAAAGAAAAAATTTCACAGGAAAACAGATATTTACTAAATATTTTTAGACAGATAACAGTTACATCCAGACAGCTGCCAAATGTCGTAAGGCAAAAGAATCTTCAGAATACAACAGAAACATTTCCATGAGGGAGTCGGAGCTGAGAGGGAGTCAGAGCTGAGAGGCAACGATGTTTGCCCTAAACTCAGAAGGTTCAAGGTTCAATCTCTGCATACGACTGGGAAATTCTCCTGGAACCATTGGTACCTAATTAGTCATCATATTATCCTCAATGTCCATTCAGTCATTAAGTGCTCGGATCCCCTCCTCAGCATCTTCCTCAGCGTGTAGCAGTCAATGACAACAGTTCTGTGTTGAGTGACTAATCTTCTTTGTCCCCCTGCATTGTGCTCGTTTGGCTTCGCACCTTTTCACTTACATTCTCTCAGTCTGGTCAGAGTTGCAGATTCGCAGTCGTCTTTTGGTGCCCAATATCACACATCAGCCTTGTCTCTTGGGTAATGAGACTGTCAGACACATTGACACTGAGATGTGTAACTAGGTGTGATGTACTCTCCTCATAAGAGGAAAAAGGAAAATTTATTTGTAACATTTTAAATAGGAGACAAGATGCAAATTCTATATTTTTTAGACATTGGGCAGCAAATGAAACAAGGTATTTATAAAGAGCAGGCTTAAAATAAGTAGGCTGTTAAATACATAAGATTGTCAACGATTTTGCTATTAAATACATCAGATTTTCAATGATTTTAATGTTAAATATATAAGATATTCAACAATTCCACTATTAAATTCATAAGATTTCAACAATATCAACAATTTTGCTGTTAGATACACAAGATTTCAACAATTTAGTTGTTAAATATATAAGATTTTCAACAATTTAATCAGATATGTTTTGACTGAAGATGTATAGGATTAAACTATCCAAACAACACACTTATACTTACTTTAGCTTCGGCACTAAACACTATTGGAGTTATGAGCCCTTTGTCTGTAGCAACAGCAATACAAATATCTGAGCTATTGTACCTGAAAAGTGTTTAGAAAACATGTCACTGAATATGTGTGTGGTGAGCAGTAAATGGGGAAATATTAGAACACGTTTCTACTATCTTGGACATGAAATAACAGCTGAATGCAGAAGCGGAATAGAAAGAATAGGAATAGCCAAACATATTTTCAACAAAAAATATTAACGTATAGAGAGATAAATAACACTAAAAATGTAAATGATCAAATGTTATGTATATTCAACACTACTATATGGCACAGAAACTTAGACACCGAACAAGAAATTGGAAAGGTGAACTGAAGCCCTGGAGATGTGGATATATAGAAGACTAGGTTGTGTTTCAAGAAAACATATAAACAATCAAACACAGAGGCTTTAGAGAGGTTGTGGATGAAAAGGGGGTTGATGAAAGAAATAAAAAAGAGACAAGTTAAATATTTTTGCCACATTAAAAGACAGCATTCTTGTAAAACCATACCATCAGAAAGAGATGATAGTAGGTGAGCAAGATATACAGCGATAAAAGTGGGAAAGATAACATCAAGAGATGGATGACTCTAAACAAGATATGCTGAGAATCTGATAGTATCAGAAATATGACTTCTGAGAGAGAAATAAGTTAGTTGCATAACCTTTACAGGACGTAGCAGTCAACTCCAGCATTTTTTTCACTATTCATGATTCCTGAGCAAGTTTACATTCAGTAGTTTGTCATGGTTTTCTGAATGACTGACCCTCATACCATTGTATTTAAACCAATGCAAGGCGGTCTGTTTTCAAATCGTCCATAGCTGTTCTTTGAACAGGATATGATGCATTACAAATTACTTTCGTAACCCCTTTGACACAGAGCCGGAAAAGAATTAGAAAGGTCAAGGATTACAGTGGGTTGACAGAAAAAAAGAAGTTGATGAAAACACAAGACACTACAAATAAATGATTACTACGGAATCAAGGACTGAAGGCACATTGACAATTCATGACAGAAGAGACTATGAATGAATGATAACTACATAATCAAGGATTAAGAGCACCTTGGCACTATGGCAGAAGAGCCTGCAAATGAATGACTGTCACAGAATCAAGCTCTCCATGTCTTACTTTGTACTTATCCACAACATAACAGAAAATCTACCATGACACCACTCACATTTTGTATTTTTCAACAACATAACAGAAATTCTACCATCACACCATTTACATGTTGTACTTTTCCACAACATAATAGAAAATCTACCATCCCACCACTTACATTTTGTACTTTTCCACAACATAACAGAAAATCTACCATCCCACCACTTACATCTGAGTACTCTCTTTATAACATTCAATGTTAGCGACTTTTCCCTTTTCTATTGTAAACTCAGCACCATCATGATGTGCCCTGTCAACTGGCATAGGTGCTCATGTCTCTCCACAGATCTGAGTCTTTGGTGTTCTGGATCAGCTCTGCTGATGATATCCTTCCATGCCACCATCTTAGTCCATCCAGCATCATTTCTCTGTCTGCCTCTGCCCTTTTGATCTTTCCAGTCAGTGTTTTCCAATGCCTCTCTTCTAATTACATGACCTAAGTATGCCGTTTGTCACTTTGTATACATCTGAGTGCTTCCTTTCCAACATTCAATGATAGTGACTTTTCCCCATTGTTATACCATATTTTGGTGTAACCTTTGTCCTGGATGTAACCATTTTTCTCTTCCCTAAATATTCAAGTACAGTCCTTTTTTTTGCACTATCTATTACTACAATGTCCAACAAACGTAGATTGCTTGTGTTTTCAGCATGTAAACTACACTTGTCAAACCCGCATGCTTGGTTGAATGTATATAAACAAAATAAATGTCTGTCTGTTCATTAATGCAAGACATGTTATGTCTGTACTTTGACACAAGAAGTGTGTGTCTGTACACTGACACAGGCAATGTGTTTGTACATCGACACGAGAAAGATCTGTCTGTTCATCAACACAAGGAATGTTTGCCTTCTGTACACAGATACAAGAAACACACAACCTACTGTCTGATGAAGTCCTTCATCCATGAAGAGTTGACTTCTGGTATTTTCTTGCTGGCCAGAGCTGAAGCCTTTATGATGAAATCATTCACAGATATCTTCTTTAATCCTTGCTTCTCTAAAGAAGCATTTAAATCTTTCCTGATGCTGAAAATAAACACAACAATGAATATTGACATTATTTCTGACATACACAACAAAGTTATTTTATGAAGAGCATTCTTTTGGGAGTAAAACATTTTGCACCATGTGTCAGTGGACGGCCTGAAAGGAAGTGAACAGTAACACCGTAACCTACCATGCATGTCATAAGACGCAACTAAGGAGGGTTGGCGTGAGCTGGCCACACCATCCAGTAGAAAGCTTTAGCTGCAAAATCTACAAGTAAGTGAAAGAAATAGAAAGAGACACAAAAACACATGGAGAAGAGAGGTTGAGACAAGAAATTAATATCGTGAGGACATGGAGAGAATGACTATAACTAGAGACAACAAAACAACAATTCACCTAAACGAACATCCCTTGAAACAAGTAAAGAGCTTCAAGTACCTAGGAAGTATAATAACAAATGGCAGATCAGAAGACAAGATCGAAAACAGATGCAATAAGGCAAACCAACTCATTGGACAAATGGCACCAATACTAATGAACAAACATGTATAAATAGTTACTAAGAAAGCACTTTACAACACAATCTTCCTACCAACTCTATGCTACCAATGCCAAACCTGGACAATGACATAAAAAGAGAAAAGAAAAATCACAACAACATAAATGAGATTCCTGAGAAGAATACTCAATGTATCAAGAAGAGATAAGATCAGAAATGAAGAAATCAGGACTAAAGTGGGGGTTATAGCAGCACTAGATTTTATTAGAAAGCAGCAAGTCAAATGGTTTGGCCATGCGAGTAAGTTACCAACTAACAGTATACCACAACAAGCAATGACGTACAGACCAGAGGGAAGCAGAGAAAGAGGCTGACCACGTAAATGATGGATGGAGGGAATAGCAGAGTCCATGTGAATATCGATACATGAAGCCCATAAGCGGGCACTCTCCCGCTGTTTATACTTCACCTCGATACCGCAAGGTACAAGACGAACCTGATGAGATGAGATGAAATGGAAGGGGCTGTAGGAGATGGCAAAAGATAGGAGGGCTATGCATGAGATGGTTGGGGAGCCTATGCACCAATGGTGGATACAAGGCAGAAGAAGAAGACACTGGGGATATCATGCTAGATCCATAGTCCATCACCAGATGTGTCGTCTTCTACTGCTGCGATAACATTTGTTATGTATGGTGCACAGCACCCATTGTTGTGTGTAGATGTTTGCATTAAGTCCTTTGCTACTTTGGACAACTTCCAATTTTGACATTTGAGTTTTCTTTTCTGGATTGCTCCTTCCATGTGCAGATTGCCTTCCTAGGTTTGTGGGCTCTTCCTGCCCACATTTTCAGTCAGACTTTGTTGCCCTAGCCTTTGTTCTTTCAAGAACTTCCACAAGGGGTGGTTTGGCATTCGGCATGTCCTTCATGCAGATGGATTTCCTTTCAGGGTTTATAAGTCCATCAGCCCATTTATCAGCAAAAGATACAAGAGGTAATATGGCCAATAATATTTCAGCAGCCTTTATTTTCCCAGACAAATCTCTGACACCCATTTCATGAGACTAAGTCAACATTTGATTACCCACATCAGGACAAGACAATTGCCAATTTGGGGTCACTTTATGAGATGAGTTTCTGGAGAAGTTTGTGACAGCCTGAAAGATCAAGGGTGTTAGATAACAGAGGGAGAAAATTACTGTTCACTGTGACTGTGAAAATAATAGAGAGAAAAATGTATATGGCCAGATAAAAGCAGCCTACATGGCCAGATAAAAGCAGGAAACATGGCCAGATAAAAGCAGGATACATGGCCAGATAAAATAAATACACTTGGCCAGATAAAAGCAGCCTACATGGTCAGATAAAAGCAGGATACATGGTCAGATAAAAGCAGGATACATGGCCAGATAAAAGCAGGATACATGGCCAGATAAAAGCAGGATACATGGTCAGATAAAAGCAGCATACAAGGCCAGATAAAAGAAATACACTTGGCCAGATAAAAGCAGCCTACATGGTAAGATAAAAGCAGGATACATGGCCAGATAAAAGCAGCCTACATGGCCAGATAAAAGCAGGAAACATGGTCAGATAAAAGCAGCATACAAGGCCAGATAAAAGAAATACACTTGGCCAGATAAAAGCAGCCTACATGGTCAGATAAAAGCAGGATACATGGTCAGATAAAAGCAGGATACATGGCCAGATAAAAGCAGGATGCATGGTCAGATAAAAGCAGGATACATGGCCAGATAAAAGCAGGATACATGGTCAGATAAAAGCAGGATACATGGCCAGATAAAAGCAGGATACATGGCCAGATAAAAGCAGGATACATGGCCAGATAAAAGCAGGATACATGGCCAGATAAAAGCAGCATACAAGGCCAGATAAAAGAAATACACTTGGCCAGATAAAAGCATCACAAATGGCCAGAGAAAAGAAGCAGACGTGACCAAATAAAGCATTGTTGGTATGGACCCTAATATAACTTCTCTTCTGAATGGCCAGATTGCGAGAACAGCAAATTAAAAGAGGGGTGGCCAAACAAGAATACTACACAGGAAACCAAAGAAGACTGATAAATCAATAAATCAACACAGAACTGGTGTCGTTAGCAACTACACGCTGCAGGATTTGCTGAGGAGGGATCCGAGCGCTTATGGACTGAATGGTTCGATGTTCAATGAGGATGATCTGTCGACTAACTAACTAACTGAGGTTGAACGGGGTGGCGGTAATGGTATATTCAAATGAACAGAGAAAAGCAGCATACATGGCCAGAGAAAATCAGCACACATGGCCATAAAAGAGCAGCACCCCAGTGCAAGGAGGCTTGCCAGGTAACAGATTGACAGTTATACGCTGTATGCTGATGGATTTACCACGGTGAAGATTGGAGCACCAAGGAACGTGTCCAGAATGCAATAATGATAATCTGAACCAAACTGAATGTGCACATGTATATGTCATGATGATGTAGCAGGTCTATTGCAGAGTGTTGCTCTCACCATAGCTCACCGAACAGTCGCACAATCCTTGGCCTGGTCTCCTGTCTCATACCCAAGGTGTTCATGTTAGCCTCTTCTTCCAGGGAAGATGCCTTCCATCGTTGTCCCTTTCAAGTCACTGTGACGTTTATTTAATACAAGGTATTTTGTTTTCTGAGACATCATGCTGTTTATGAGCCAGTTTTTTCATGTTCAGATCTTTTAGAATGTCAGTATTTGTCTTCTTGGTCTATGATATTCTAAGAACTTTTCTGTAACATTTAAGTTCAAAAGCCCCTACTGTTGTTTCTCTCAGTGGTTTCTCTTGCATATTAGCAGATAGTATATGTGACAAAAATGAGTAATATACAGAGGCGTTAGCATTTAGGTGTTTCCAGCCAGTTTTGTGCAAACAGAAAGAGTTCATGTTAAATTTGAAACTACCGTAGTGATAATAGATGTTCCACACTCGAACAATAACTGTGTTTTAATAGTTTCAGCCAAATTATTATTCACTTTATATAACATATAACTCTGCTGTATGCGCCTGACGAGATGCAGCAAAACATGCCAGGCAATAAATCGTGCTGTTCGGCATTTACTAAGAGAGTACACTGTTTTGAATAAAGAGATGAATTTAAAATGTGCTCTTGTACAAATGCCCAAGACAGCAGTATTCATCAACCTATGTACTTGACCTAGTAGAGATATTTCTTCATATGAACTGTACTTACCTAAGAATTCTCTCCACATTAATCTCAGTGCTCAAATAATAATGGGGTATTGTCTGCTTGGATTCGGTCAACCGTCTGGCTATGACCTGCGGATAATTACAATTATTGTATTTAACAATGTAAGACACGCCAGCTTCTTTTCTTTTTTTTGTTGCTTCTCTACTAAAAATTAAAACAAAAAAGTTCTCAATACAATCCACAGGCTCAAATAATAATGGGGTATTGTCTGCTTGGATTCGGTCAACCGTCTGGCTATGGCCTGCGGATAATTACAATTATTGTATTTAACAATGTAAGACACGCCAGCTTCTTTTTTTTTTGTTGTTGCTTGTCTACTAAAAATTAAAACAAAAAAATTCTCAATACAATCCACAGGCTAAGAGTAGCAATAATATAAAGGGCCGTAAGTACAGTCTTTCTAATCATCATCATCATCAAGTGCTTTGCCAGCTGGCATGGGTGATCATGCTTCTGCACAAACTGTGATGTCCAATGGCATGGATCAATTTATATGTTGACTCCCTTCCATACCACGATGAAAGATTGTCAAGAATTTTCTCTTTTTCCAGAAATCTTTCCAGGTGTCACAACATATTCTGTGTCTTTCTAACAATGCAAGGTAATCCCACAGGGTATAAAGTCCTACACCTTTATATATTCCAGGCCACAACATATAAAGTTGGCTGGCCAGTTCACTTCCTCGTCATTGTTCCCTCCCAAGCAATTTCCAGAAAATTCTTATTGTCCGCCCGTCCGGATTCGGAAAACAAAAAAAACTTTCCGCCACATTCAACAAGCTTCTGTGGTGTTGGTTATAGTTGTGGTAGTACATGGTGTGGGTTAAGTTTGCCATGTTTTCAGCGCCAGTGTTAGCTGGCTTTTCGATTTTGAAGAGTTTATACCTGTGATGTCAGCTGGGAGATTGGCTGGCGAGTTCTTCTTTGTGTCCATCTCCTCTGGTGATTTCTTTTGTCAGTTTTTGCTTCTGGCTCATCTCTTTTGATTGAATGCAGTCCTTATAAGGACTCATCCTTTGGTTTATTTGCTTGTGTCTTTTTTCTGTGGTAGCCCCAGGAGCAAATGGGCTATCTCCTCACTAAATTCTTCTTCGGTCCAGTCTGTCATCTTGTCAGGTGCTTTGTATTGTTCGACAGGTTTATGGATTTTCCCCTTGAATTTATTCATCATTGAGAATGGCTTGCTGGCTTGACTTGAGATTTCTCACTGGTCTTTGTCTTGGCTTCAGCTTGGGGTTTCTCACTGGTATTTCATTTGGCTTCGGCTTGTGGCTTCTTGTGGTCTTTTTCATGGCTTCTGCTGGCTTGTCTTGGGTTAGCTCCCTTTCAGCTTTTAGCAATTCTCTCTGTTTTGATGGCTTTAAAGATTTCTTTGATCTCCTTCTTCATTTCGGCCATGCGCTCCATCTCTTGCTGTATGCTGTGCTGGATTTCCTTCATGTCAGCCAAAAGTTTTTCGTTGTTGCTGGTTGGTGTCGGTGTCAGGTGTGCCTTGACTTTCTTCCGCTAGTCAATCTCCTCTTGTAGCTGGGACTGTTCTGTTTGTGAGATGCCCGTGGCTGTCTTACATCTCCGCAGTGCTTCTATGTATGCTGTCTTTGTAGTAATGGTGGTCTTTAATACATCCCTGTGTCTTTGGAGGTACGGGCAGCCCTGGTATCTCGCTCCGTGTTTGCCAAGGCAGTTGGCACACTTTCTCTTGTCATTGGGTTATCGGAAGTCCTTGTTCTGTTTGGCCAATGGACATTCCTTGAAGGCATGGTGTTCAGCACAGTATCGGCATATCTCTATCTTGTTGCGGCATGATGTTCTGCTGTGGTCGGCCTTCTGAACCTTGAGAATTGTGTTATTCTTGGATGAATCGTTCGGGCTGTTGAGCTTTCTTGTTTATCGACACTTGGATTGGCTTCTCGCTGCCCACTGTTGTCACCACCACTAAAGTTGTAGGAATCTTGGAGTAGGTCAGAAGCAGCTCCGCCTTCAAGATTCGGATGTGGAGATTTTCCTGTTGTAGCCGTTTCAGTAATTGGTCATCTGTAAGCTTCACTTGAATACGTTTGATAAATCATCTGATCGTCTGTAAGTCAGCATTCCCGACTCTGGTGCTTTTCTCCTCACTCTGCTTCCCAATAGTCTGGTTCTTGTCTGTGGTGGGTTGTCGTCGCTCTTCCTCATGGTAGCTTCATTTGAGGTTACTTGAAGTTCTGGCATTTTGTTGCAGCTTGCAGGCAGGTTCTCTCCTCTCATCTTCTTCACGGTCTTGGTGGCCTCTATGCTGCTCATCTTGAATGTCAGGTATCTTCTGGTTTTAGGCTTGTAACATGCCATTTTCTCCCCATATCAGGTTTCTTGAATAGAAGAGGTGACTTGTTCTCGATAGCGCTCCACAATTGCAAATGAAATTCTTACAACTGGTGCCCATTTATATGTGCCCATTTATATGACTAAAGCTAAAGCTGTAGAGGCTGGAAAAATAAAACAATCCGGCCTCTGCTGAGGATAGAACCCAGACCACTGTGTTGGCAGGCAAGCATACTAACCACTTTGCCACTATAGCTCATTTCTTATCTTTCTAATAGACGTGCCTAATTCACAACTTGGCAACAGGTTAAAAAAAAAGAGAAGAAACAATTGATCCTGTGGCATCAGAAATAAAAACAAACAAGTTTTTTTTTTCATACGAAAAGAAGGACCACAGAGGTCTCGAAAACAGGAGCATGTCTCTGACGGGCCAAGATCATGAAGCACCTCTACAGTCAGGGACTCCAGTCGGGTTAATGTTTCAAGGATTCAAAGCAACGTTCTTCCTTTGTAGATATGAACAAAGGCACAAAAACCATATTGCCTGATATATTTCATTGTATCTTGTCAGGTGCATACTATAAAATAACACATGATAATGAATCGTATAACGACCTTGGTAACACATTTGTGTACACTGAAGTATTATCAGTGACAATAAGCTGGAAAAAAGGATTCATCTATTCACTTAATATCACATGTACTTCTATTGTACGCACCCAATGAGATACCAGGCAATGCATTGTGCAATCTGTTATTTGTCATGCCATGCCTCTAAGCATAGTATTTTGTTTTTCCGCCCACAACTTTTTGAACTGCATACACCCTACTTCTAGTAGTGCTGGATTGAATTTTGTGTGAGGATTAGCTTTACCTATTAACAGTGTCCCTCGCCATCAAGCGAACCTATTCCGACTTCAGAGGTACTTGTAATTTATGTCCCCAAGACAAGGACAAGAGGTCAACATTTTAGTCCAACTGTCTGGTGTAGGGGTTGAATCCCTTACCTCGACATCAGCACACTGGATATTTAAGAACATGTGTTCATATCCATTCGGCCGTGCTGACCTACCCAAGCATGGCATGAAGCTCCAGTTTCAGTCCTGCATGCCCCAGGGTTTTCTGAGCAGGAGAGGGTTAGGACAGCTCTGCGATATTCCCCAAGGAGATGGCACTTCAGGACCGAGTCAGGACGAAAGTCTCTACACGAACCTCACTCCGATAAACGCAAGTCCTTTTGAGGGTTAAAACAACCTGAATATCAACACACCAAACTTGAACTCTTAAGGTTCCAGAGAATTACATACCGAACAATCAGCCAACCAATATAAAATTAATGCTTAGTTAGTTAGTTCATCATTAAGTGAGTTGTGATGCACTGTTCTGTCAAGCATGTGATTCAGTACATCCAACCTCGACAAGCATTTCTGAAGTTTGCTTTCTCTTTGACTATACCCGGTCTACCTATAAGGCAGCAGGTTTGTGTATTGCTTCATTTGTTCCCCAACCCCTGACCTGTCCGACAGAGAAACCCTAGCATTAGCTGTACCACCATCAGCATAGCTTTTGGGGTCATTGGACCACACAAGCCTGTCTTTAACTCCACAATGTGGATACACAGCAGAGGGGAGTTGGTAAGTTAGTCAACAGATTACCCTCACTGCTCATCAAACCATTCAGTCCATAAATGCTCAGATCCCCTCCTCAGCACCTCCCGCAGCACGTGGGGGGCTAACAATCCCAGTTCTGTGTTGGCTAACAATGTGGATACACAGCAGAGGGGAGTTGGTAAGTTAGTCAACAGATTACCCTCACTGCTCATCAAACCATTCAGTCCATAAATGCTCAGATCCCCTCCTCAGCACCTCCCGCAGCACGTGGGGGGCTAACAATCCCAGTTCTGTGTTGGCTAACAATTCTTCCCCCCCCCCCCCCCCCCCTTCCGTATAGCTTTCTTTTCTGACTTTGCCCTTTTTGACCTGATGTTCTTGCAGTCTGGCAAAAGTTACAGATTCAGTCACACTTGATTCATTTATTTCCCCTGCCTCTCCGACAGGATTCAGTATGTCAGCCAGGTCCACTGGTCGGCACTTTTCACCGTACCCCCCACCCGAGTTTGTTCATTTCCTCTTACACTCACAGATAAACTGTTCAGAGTTTACTCTTCATGATAACAGTAGCTCTGGCATCAAATTCCTCTTCTTCTTTCTTCCTCTTTCAAGGAAAGTGCATCAAACCAGCAATGTGCCTTAGAGGTTAGCATGTCTGACTTTGGCCTGCATTTGTGTCCTTTAGACAGATTCTATCCTAGGTAACGAGCTCTAGACAGATTCTATCCTAGGTAACGAGCTCTAGACAGATTCTATCCTAGGTAACGAGCTCTAGACAGATTCTATCCTAGGTAACGAGCTCTAGACAGATTCTATCCTAGGTAGCGAGCTCTAGACAGATTCTATCCTAGGTAACCAGCTCTAAACAGATTCTATCCTAGGTAAACAGCTCTGGACAGATTCTATCCTAGGTACCGAGCTCTATCTGACAGACAGAAAATAAAACTAAGATACATTACCTTTCTCATGTTTGAGAGTGGAAAATCAACAAAGCTTTGGGAAGATGGCGGTGCAACTGCTGCCACACCTGGGACAGAGACTCCTGGCGTTGCTTGTAGTACATCAACAGCACGCACCTGGCCATCTGGGCCACTGCCTGGCACAGTCTGTGGTAACACAACAATATTGCTACAGATATAGTTACTTCAATTTAATATATAACACCACACAATTAATCAGATTAATGAATGAATAATTCTTGATATGATCTCAGATTACATGCTGAACACAATGTAACAAATATTCTAATTCAAATATGGATTGCTCATCATCATCATATGCCATGTCAATAAGCATGGCGGTTATGATTTGCCTGAAGCAAAGGACACTGGTAATAGGGAAAGCTAATCCACAAGCAAAAATTAGTCCATTGCACTAGAAGTAGTAGCATGTGTATGGACTACGCTTGAGTTCAAAGCTAGCAAATGTTTTTAAAAAATCTTTAATAAAAACCACACAAAAAATGATTCACCACCCCACAAAGTCACCAGTGTTGGATTAGACCTGTGTTCTAGTTACAATTATGTCAAGTGACCAATCAATTTATATCTTTCCTTCCCTTTGCTCTTTTCCCATCAATTTTGCCAGGCTGTCACTAAGTCACTAAGTTTATTTCTCTTCATAATGTACCCACAAAGGCTTGACTGTCTACATCTAATTTCTCTAATTAATTTGCGGTTTTTATTTGTTTCCTGAAAAGAATGACTCATTCACATTTCTGTCCGTCCATGGTATTCTTTGGATTTTCCTCAGAAACCTCACTTCCACGGCCATAGGATGTTTCTCAGCTTGTTGGCTTACTGTCCATGTTTCATGCGCATACAATAGTGTGAGTTTTATATAGCAATTGAAACATTTTTTTCATTACAAATGAACACTTTTTTCATTGCAAATTAACATTTTCTCATTGCAAATTAACATTTTCTCATTGCAATGGACAACTTTTAATTGATTACTTTGTTTTCCTTCTTGTAAAAGGCCTCTGCCATGGTATTTTTACTCTAATCTCTCCAAGACACCTTCCATCAGATGTTACGACAGTTCCTAGATAGTCGCACAGATTCCCCTGTTTAAGAATGTTTCCATTTACTTGGATTGTCAGGCAGTTAAAAACATTATCTTGTTTCTAGAGGAATCTGCATCTGCAATGATGGTAACTGCTGCTGTGTTTAGTTCTTTTGAGTTTCCTTTGAAATTTGAGAATTTCCTAATTGCCATTATTGATTTTCTTACTAATCTTCAATTATACTTTCACACCTTCACCAATATTCAAAAACATGAAAGATAAATGGGGACGCAGAGGTGTTTCCAAGACACCAGGACTGGGTTCTATATTGGCCAAGACCTAATGACATGTCCTCACCGAGCGTCCTGGGCAACAGGTCCCTTCGGGGTCCTGGCTGAAGTCAGTAGGAACGTTGATTCCTCCGAAGTCGGAGAGTGTCTGCCTGCACGGCGAGGAACCACCAGTCTGCACACCAATAAGCCAGACATGGGACAACGGATACTCACGCAAACCTCAGTCCGGTATGACATCACATTGATGTTGGACAACAGGATGTCTTCATCCGACATACAGGGCTTCACGCTGGAGATCACAGCCAGCGAACACAAGCAAGCAAAGATAAATGAATGAGTGAATGGGAGCCGGAGGGAGAAAGACAGGGGAAAGGAGAAAACTAATCAGTAATGGTATTTGTTTTCTGTGAAAGAAGGAGAGGGGGAGGGAGGAGGAGGGGGGGAGAGAGAGAGAGAGAGAGAGAGAGAGAGAGAGAGAGAGAGAGAGAGAGAGAGAGAGAGGGGGAGAGGGGGGGGGGGGAATAGAAAGAGACAGGGAGAAGATTAGTCAGTAATGGTATATGTTTTGTGAAAGAGAGAGAGGCAAAAGTATCAATGTGGTGGAGCAGTAGCACTCCCCACTCCCACCACTAACTGTGATGGAAGTGTCAGGATGTGACCCTCCCTGTGAGACATTTCACTAGCACAGCTACAGCAGATTACAATGTAATTATGCTACCACAAAACAAGACAGTATGGTACCTCTACACCCCACAATAGAAAAGGAAACATTGAATGGAGTCTCTGTTTAGATACAAACGTGCACTACAAAGTACGTTCATAAAACTATCTGGCCTTCAGTCAGAACTTAAACTCCTCCTCAGGATGGGATACATTTCTCCCAGCGATCCCACCATTGTTGGAAGCATTCCAGGAAGGCCATTTTAGGAACTGAATACGACCGTCGTGTTTCGCGGGTCTTCCTGTGACTCAAATCGAGTTACTTTCAGCTTAGGGAACGGCTAAATATCGCAAGGAGTTATGTAGAGAGAGTGGGAAGACTGACTAACCAGAAGAAAGCCTGAATTAGATGTGAAGAGTGTGAAAAAACAGACCTGTGGGGGACAGGAACTTGGCAGCTCCATCAAGACAGCGCAGCCACCTAATCTAAACATCAAAATATTCAACAAATCAACCAGGTAACTAATGAAGTGTACAATGGAAAGAAAATTATATTTATCAAACATATTTTCTTCTTCTTCTAGTGCCTTTCAATTCCTGATGGAACATAGTCCCTCAAATAATTCATGCCAAACTCTTTGTAGACTTGTTCATGAACCGATGGATTTTACATCTAAAATGTTTTTTTTCTTTATTTCACATGCTAACTTTGAACTTAACGAGTTAGTCCACATATGTGCTACTAATACTAGTAGTTGCTACTACTAGTGAGTGCACTGTTCTGACTTTGCATGAGTTAGTTTTCTGAATCACCAGTGTCCCTCGCCATAGGTCTCTTTGCTCTTTGATGTCTGAGGCATTTGTAATTTATGTTCCAGATGAAGTGGCCAGTCTCACATCAACCTTCCTTAGTTGCCTCTAATGACATGTAGGACAGGTTAGTTACTATTCCTCGCTTTCCAGTAACACATGGGCAAAAAATGATTGAATTACCTTTAAATCAATTCCCTTTTCTAACGCAATAGTTTTTGCAAAGGGAGTAGCAAATACTCTGGCCCCTGTTCCAGCAGGTGGCGCTCGGGCCACAGGAGCAACTGACAGCGGTGCTGCTGGAGCTTGTGATGGTGGTGATAGAGGTGGTGGTGGTGGTGGTGCGGCAGAAGCAGCTGGAGGAGGTGTGGCTTTTTTCCCACCTGGTGGCTGATCATCACCAGGCTGGGGCACATAATCTTTGAATGCTGCAACATCTGCTTCGGAACTAACAATGATGCACATCAACTGTGGAGTAGAAACAAACAACAAACGGCAATAAATTCATCAATCAATACATACATACAAAATATTAAATACTCCAGAATTTCAATGTCAGAGCTTCAAACCTGTAAACATTTTATTCTCATCAAATTATCATTAATATTGCTGTGACTTCCAGATTGGGTGTGATGATAAGGCAGCAGGTTCAACACCTACACCGGCCAGTTGGACTAAAACATGTTGACTTCTCATCCTTGACTTGGAGACTTAAATTACAAGTAACATCAATCCACTGCTACAAGAAGTAGTAGCATGTTTATGGATTACACTTGAGTCCAAAGAGAACGAACGCAACAAAGACAATAATAATATGCGGCAATAAGTCAGAAAACAGCTGTGTCATTCAGTTTAGTCGATGGATCACCATCATGGCACATGGGTGTAACCCATAAGTGCTCCATTCTCCTCCTAACTCAAGCCTGAGTCTGGAGAAACTCAGCTCAGTGTACGAACTCTGTAGCACCGGCGAGGATCCTGAAATACTTTGGGTAGATTTTTAACTCTAAATTTTGCCCGGGCATCGCCGTAAGGCTACTCTTTTTCGATTTCCAACTACCATGATGGGATTTTTTACATGCGCAACAATACACACAGGCGTCTAATCTCAGTACCAAGAGAACAGAGGAAATTTTATTACTAGAAGTCCTCGTGAAAAAATCCTGGTCCTCAACCCGGAACCTCCAGCACTCGAGGCGGACACCATACCTGAGACCATGCAGCCCCCCCCCCCCCCCCCCCATTTCATAAGCTCCAAATTTACAACACGGTTCAAGTAGTAATAACAAGCCAGTTAACATTAGCAAATATATGCAATAGAGCTGTGGTGGTGTAGTTGCTAGCCTGTATACACGCCAGCCTCGTGGTCACATGTTCAAATCCCCATGCAGAGAAGCCTTTTATTTTTTTTAATTTTTACTTGGCCAGAGCTTCCAGAATGACCCAGACTAAAATGGGCACCTGGAAATGTCCCGGGAAGATAAGGCAGCCGGTGTGGTACTGACCACATCACCTGTTGAGTGGCAACTGGTCTATACAAATGTGGACCGAGTACTATATATATGCCTGACATGTCTCAAGGCAAGTGACAGGCTATTTGTTGTTTTTTTTTTTTTTATAAATAAATAACTGCAAGAAATTTTACCTTTGCTGCTATATAGAAACATGGTGAAAGCCTATAATAGCCAGAGAAATGAAATCCTTGATGACAGGGCTAATAGGGCATTCAGCTACAATCAAACAGCAAATAATGAAAACAAAAACACAACACATACAAGAGGTGGCCACAAAGTTTTGCACTTTAGTCAGAAGGAGTCCAGACACGTATCTGGAAATTGGTGTCAACTTTAGCCCCTTCTCTATGTATTCACCCCACAAGGCAATGCATTTCTCCCATATTTTCTTCACTAGCCTGATGCCTTGATTGTAGAACTCCCATGTCTGGGCCCACAACTACATCTTACTTCATCTTGAATGCTGCTATGTCCCATTTGAAAGTGATTTCTTCTCCCCTCCCCCACTTCCCTTCCCCCAAATGTCACAGAGTCATACAAAGGGCAGACATCCTTATAGATGGACAGTGAATATTTCATCATGAATTTGCTTTGCAGATTTCCCGGGAGGTTCAAAAACAAGCTTCCATATTGCCCATGATGCCACTACTTCACACACATCTGCACCAGCAGTTTCCCCACCAATGTATCAGCACATGGCATCCTCCCCCCCCCCCCCAAACCATTTGCACACAGGAATTTTAGACCAATAGTGTGCCAAATCTTTACAATGATACACAGCATTCCCATCTGTCATAACAGCTTCTCGGTAAAGTGCAAACCTTTCCAACTGATCCCTCATATAAAGATCAACATAATAAAAGATGAGAATTTAGACTATTTCTTAACTGACTAAGTGTCATGGGGTGATTAATTGTTGTGATTAACCTCCCCTATCTGCCAAAGGCTTATAAATAGCAGAAATTGTCACTGAATTAAAACACATGTCTGCTACCATATTAACAACTTTTAAGCCATAACTGTGACACACCCCTTCTTCTCATTTGCCGCTATACATTTTTGTTTGGTACAAACCTACTTTTTGTTTGCCATTGAACCTTTTAATGGTTTTTCGAACTGATGTCCAAAAACATTAAAGAAAATATTTCTGGGTATTTTGCAATGAACAAAACATTTCTATTTACAGCTTTTACCTTGCCAAGTGGTACATCCTTTGCTCCTTCAGGTATGAAAATCTTTGCTAGATAACCTTCATCAGAAGATTCAAACCCCATACTGGCCTTGTCTGTCTCTATTTCAGCCAACAAGTCTCCCTCGGAGACCTTATCTCCTTCCTTTTTCTGCCATGAGATAATGGTGCCACTCTCCATTGTCGGCGACAACGCTGGTAACACAACCTTGACATGGCTGGGCAAGTTTCCTAGTCATCAGAAGAGCAGAAACTAATTAATGTCCACGCATTATAATATTGTGGAGTGGGTGGTAGGTCAGAATGTTTGCCTCACACATCCTAGGATGTGTTTAATCCTTAGTCAAATGGGAATCTCCATGGCGAGGTGGTTACACCGCCTATCTCATGCTCCGAAGGTTGTGGTTTCGATTCTGAGTCATGTCGTTCGGTTTACGAGTGCAATTTTTTCTGAGACTTCTGTGGGTCGTCGCTGAAACTATAGAGTTCATGCTCTGTGCAACACTTTTGGCAGGACAGCCTATGGAAAGTGACCGAGCCATAGAGGGTAAAACCCAGTGCAATGAAGACGATTGTCTTGCCTTTTAACCCCCTTTAAATCCTCAGTAAAATTAAATGGCACATCTGCAAAGGCTTAGCCTGTACAACTAAATCTGCAAAATTCTGGAATGTATACTCTATGACATCCAAAATAAGAGGTTTACTGTGGATGAGCTATTAAGGAGTCCAAATACAAATGCCGGCTCAGGTTGGAGGGAGAATTGTGAAGGAAGATTCTGGTGCTTTTTTTCTTGACGACAACTAGTCCGACTATGGAAGTCATGGCAGTAAGTAAAGCAATAACATGGCTCGAGACACAAACCTTCACTCGGGCATGCTTCCTTAGTGAAGCTGAGTATGCTCAGAAAGATAGAGATGGGTTGGCTCCGAAGACAGAGATTGATTGTCTCTGGGGTGATCATGGCTGGCAAAGATTAGTTTCATTTTTGTGCCAGGACATGTGGGTATACAAGGAAATGAGCAGGTTGGCTTGCAGGTAAGGCTACTGTGGAGGGCGGATGAGCCATGGACCAGGCTAATATACTGAAGTAAGACATTTGTGAGAACCAAGTGATAACTGTGAATTTACGACCATGGTCAGACTGCATGAACAGCAAGTTAAAAGAAGTGTGGCCAGACAAGAATACTATGCAGGAAGCCAGAGAAGATTAATAAACCAATACAGAACTGGTGTCATGAGCCGCTACATGCTGCGGGATTTGCTGAGGCTTTCTGAGCACTTATGGGCTGAATGGTTCAATGTCGCAATGAGGATTATCTGTCAACTAACACACACAATTATCAGTTTAAATATTAGCCAGCTATATTTCATCAAACGTTTAATTAATTCACCTTTAATGTGATATCAGGAACTACTACTATTTGGTTAGGCATGTGATGTTAGCTGGTAGTGATGATAATGCTACTAGATTTCATGATGAATGATTATAAAGCTCATAGTCATTAAATTTTGAGTCCTAGTTGCCTTGGCAGGGCCAGACCAAATGATTATACAGGCCAGATATACGGCCTGCGGTTTAGACTAAAGGACATTCTGGCTCTTAATTATTGCTACAACAGAACACAACAGTTAACATGGTAAACCATACCTGTGCTGTAATATCTCTGTGGCAGTGAGGTCAGTGGGACTACTAGTCCTGGCACATGGAAGGGAACAGATGATGTACAATTATATCTGCAAAATGAAAGTGTAAAACAGTTTACTTGGCAAAAAAGGAGTAAAACAAAAGTTTACTTGGCAAAAAGAAAAATAAATTGGCACATAGAAATGTTTTCTGAGTAACACAAATATTTACTTGGCAAAACAAATGGTCACACAGAAATGCTTTATAAGGGAAACAAAAGTTTACTTGGCAAACAGGCATATAGAAACACTTTCTATCCAAATAAAAGCTCTAATCACGAAGAAGAAAATTAATGGTCAACAAACCAATATATGCGCTGCTCTAACATTTCTGAAACTTAAATTGATTCTATTTTTAAGTTTCTTATGCAATAAGACCCTGGTATTGAAGGTTAGAATAAGAATTCTGGCATGTTATTTATAACCTATTTTAATAAATGGCTGTGCATTCTGGACAATTAATAAACAAACAAAAACAATCTCTTGTAGCCTTAAAGATGTGGTTTTATAGAAGAATGCTGAAAATTCAATGCACAACCAATATAAGTAATTTCAATGTTTTGACAGAGGTTACGACACAAAGACAACTTATCATAAACATCAGATAAAGGTAATTGTTATTTTGATTTTCTTAGCTCAGTTTTGAGAATACAAAATCTGGAACTTGTGACAACCCAAAAGATTTATTGAATGAAAGATAAGAGGAAAACAATAAGAAAAGATTCTTGACAGCCTTTAAAGGAGTCAGCGTGTGAATTGATACCGTTCTGTTAGAAACCATGTGAAGCGAAGAATGCACCGAGTCGTTCCATCATTTAGCAGGTGATGAGACCAGGCATTGAACCCTTGTCCATGACATCAACACAGTTCCCTATCAACTAGCTAAGGCGCCCTCTGAACACTTCTTTAGCAAACACTAAACTGTGCAATGTGAATTATGTTTGTAATAGTTAAGAAAGCAAAGGCAAACTATTGAACGTAAACTTGCCAAGAGATCACAACAGCAACAAATGCTGGTATTGACTGTGACGTCCTGTAAAGGATATGCAACTAGCTTTTTGTAAAATACTTTTCTGTTTATTTTTTGAGAAATTGGTTGCATGCTTTTTTTTTTTAAAGTTTAACAGCTATTGTAATTTTTACTCTACTGGTATCAGATATAAGCATTGTAAAGTGTCATTATTCTCTGAGTTACACTGTAATGTTTTGTCAAGTCTGTAACCAAGTGCATCCAATGTCAACAGAGATTTATTTCATGTTTGTTTACACTAGATTTTATACCATCACCACAACACGTCATGTTTGACTGGAACATGAGGCTGGACAGGGAAGGCAGACAACAAAACTCAGTAGTTGTGGAGGCAGTGGTTCCGGCCTTGATATTTGAGAATTCTTTTGAGGATGATTTAGTTATCTATACATGAGGAGCGGTTCAACCCCTACACCGGACAGCTGGACTAAAATGTTGACCTGTCATCCTTGACTTGGGGATGTAAATTACAAGTACCTCTGAAGTCGGAGTGAGTTTGTGAGGGACACTGTTAATAGGGAAAGCTAATCCACACGCAAAATTCAGTCCATCACTACTATAAATAGCATGTATGGACTACGCTTGAGTTCAATGCGAGCGAGCACAAAATAAATCAGAAAGGGTGTAGCCAGACAACAGCACTAAGTTGGAAACCTAAGAATAATAGTAAACCAACACAGAACTGGTGTTATTAGCCGCTACATCTTGAGGGAGACACTTAGGAGACGATCGAGCACTTATGAGCTGACTAGTTCAATTTTTTTTCCCCCCGCATATCCTTTTACAGGACATTGCTGTCAACAGCAGCATCTTTCAGCTGATTTCTTGGCAAGATTACGCTTAGTAGTTTGCCATTGACTAGTTCGATGCTGTCAATTAATTTGACCATCCCTAGTCTACCTGCTAGGCAGGTTTATGTCTCCTTTTGTCCCTATAGCTTTACATGCCCAACTGGGGTGACCCTGGCTATAGCTAGTCACCAAAGGTCTTAGGGGTCATTGGGAACACACAAACCCCTCTAGTTATAAATCAGAGACAAAAGAGGGGGAGAGGTATGGGATCACGCCACAAGTGATTGTAAATGTGACAATCTGCATTTCAACCAGATATAATTGTCAGCATAATTGTTAGAGTCGATGTATGGCTGATGTAAATATATTTATCCGACATTCCATTAATCGTTTCATAAAGAGGTGAAGAGATGTAATTAATTCACAACACTGAGTTAGTAGGACTAGGAGGAAGAGCAGTGTCACAGTGAGGACAGACAGCAAGGAGATACTAATAATTTAGACCTTGGTGGCTTCTTTTGAAACTTCGCCAATTTTCAACAACAATATTTCAAGATTAGTAGCATTATTTAAGTATAAAATGGCATTCAAATTGTTTCCTGTGGCAATGGCACATGAAACACAGACTAAACAACAGAAAAGAAACCAAACCATTTTGAGTTTTTGCCCATTAATAATAGGGAGAGTTTATTCCGTGCTGGAGTCCGAATAGACAGAGTAGTTTATTCCGAGCTGAAGTCTGAATAGACAGAGTAGTTTATTCGGAGCTGGAGTATGAAGCTGTTTAAATATCAAGAATAATTTTCCAGATTGGTATCCCCAATAACAATAATTGTGTTCCCATGCGAGTTAAAGAATTGTTAACTTGCGTTTCTGTACACTTACTGTTTACAGGCTTCCATCTTTGTTGACATTACCTCAGCAGCCAGCGAAGAGTTCCAACACTAATAGTACCAGTAGCAATTTGATTATAAGTCCGCCTCGCCTTTCCTCTGAGCGTTGAGCGTCGGCCAGATCCCTTCGTCACTCCTCGTTGTCTCATTCTTGCCAGACCATGGTAATCCATTTGCCCCTCCGAGGTGTGCACGTGCTTCCACAAGGCCGCAACCACGTCTGCCTTGTCATGTATCAATACTCCAACCATCTATGTAGATAATCACATCACTCGAGTGAGTATTGTCCTGAATTAGTTGCTGGATTTCCACTTCCGTGGCCCCTACTGGCCACTCCCTGAACTCCCGGCTTAATGTGATTATAACTCTGCACAAGTCTGACTGCTCCGCTGGCACTCTGACCCACTCCTCTCCACGCCTAATGTTCTCCAAGGGGCACACCTGTCTGATCGTATCCTCTGCCTGAGCCATCCATGATTTCCCTCTTATCAGTCGCTGGCCCTTAACTGCGTCCAGTGCCTCATGCAGTGGGTGGTCTGTGTCTGCAGCTACTCTGAGATATGCTTTCGCCTGCATCACCTTGAGCCTACCAGCAACAGTCGGCAGACCAAGGATGTAACGCATACACACTACTGGGGTGTCTCTAGTGCATCCCAGAATGACCCGCATAGCTTCATTCTGTATGCGCTCTAATTTCACCAGCTGACTCTCTGAGACAGTGAGCAGACCTAATCCATAATCAATTACTGAGAGGATCAAGTGCTGGTATAGTGTGAAAAGCATTCTCTGCTCTATGTCCATTGCAGCCATAGTTTTAAGTGCATTGAGTCCCTTTTGAGATCTTGTCACGACCGTCTCCACATGGTCCTTGAAGGATAGGCTCCTGTCAAATGTGATCCCCAGATACTTCAGTTTGTTCTCTCTGCTGACATTTCTGCCATCTATCGCGAGGCTTGGGACATCAGCTCTTACAATCCTGTTGTCCAGAGAGCACCACAAAACAGCCGCCTTTTCCGGGTGGATGACAGCACTCATTTCTGTGCACCAGTCAATCACTTTATCTACTGTCGCCTGTAACTCCTGGGCTGTTTGCTCCCTATCTCTCCCCTGCCTATATGCAAGAATATCATCTGCAAATGTTAGTATTCTTCCAACCCCTGGTGCTTCTAGGTTTGCAGTCTTGCTCGTATACACATTAAAGAGCACCGGTGAGACTGCAGATCCCTGTGGCAGTCCCGGGGTTAACATATGTGGCTCTGAGGTCCATGCGCCCAGACGGAGAGCAACCCGACGAGAGTGCAGGACGGCTGCTATCCAGTTCACCAACCAGGGATTGACCCCCTTCTCCATCAGTGCTGTCATCAAAATATCATATCGAACTCTATTGTACGCATCCTCGAGATCAAGCGCTACCGCCATCGTTTCATGTCTACTCTGGAACCCCTCATAAACATCAAAGGCAAAAGTGGCTGCATTTGACCAGGTATCTTTTCCTGGCCTGTAGCTCCCCAGGGGTTTATATAACTGGCGTACCCAGGGCAATGGTATTTGTCTGTATTTAGCTCCTGGAGCATGAGGAATAACAAGACAAAATGAAAAGTGCTACACAGCTGAAATACTATATGGAATGTACAGTGATGAAAAAAATTTGGCATTCCTTCTCTTTTCACAACCCATTTTAAGTGAAGTGCAAAAAGTTAATAAACTATTTGAATCTCAAAATGTTGATAAAGTTAAATTACTTGACGACCTCACTTTGCTATTTCACTCAATTGGTAAAAGACTTATATTGCCAACTTGTAAAGCGGACTTGTTCAATGCACTTTAGAGAGCTATTTGGCTCCCAAGCCGTACCTGCGATACCAAATCGAATCAAAAATTGATGGTTTAAAAACAAAAGGACTGTTAACAGAAAATGAAGAGAACAACTTAAGAAAGCGCTGTCTAGATTTTCTTGTCTCATTATTCAATCAACTGAAGCAGAGACTTCCTGAAAATTTAGATGTATTGAAAAATATTTCACTCTTTTCTATTAACAACATACCTCAGCCAGTAAAGGACATACCTAAATATTGTCAAGTTATTAAATTTTTAGGGGCTAGTGTGGCGGAAGCAGAATATTAGTTAACAAAAATAAATTTGGTTGACTGGACAAACAAAACAGAAACTGAAGCTTTTTGGAGTGAAGTAAGACAATTTAAAGATGTCTCAGGTAACAGTCCATTCCGTGAGCTCTTTGAATGTGCGATGTCTGCCATGATACTACCCCATTCAAATGCTGATGCGGAAAGAGTTTTCAGTACTGTGAATTATACAAAATGTAAACTAAGAAACAGAATGAAACTTGATCTCTTAAATGCTATATTGACAATAAGATTTGGCCTGATGAGAGCAGGAAAATGCTGTTCAACTTATCAGCTCCCTGATCATATAATAAAAGAAATTGAAACAGCTAAAGTACACCAGAGTCATTTTGAATGTGAAGCTGAGGACATGATTCTATAGGTAAGTCACATCAATTTTCTTTTTAATGTTGCATATCCCTTACAGGATGGTGCAGTCAACATCAGCATTTTTCAGCTGCTGTTGATGTACAAGGCAAGATTACGCTCAGTAGTTTGCCATTGCTTTCTGAGCGACCGGCTCACATATCCCTGTAAGTTACCTGAGCGGCTCGAACCGCTGTCAGTTCGGGCGCAGCTGCGTTACTCACGAGAATATACGGGATAACGGCGACAGCCGTAACCTTTCGCCAGGGAGAGCGGCAGTCACATCAATACATATGTAATTTCTTACTTTCTCAATCTGGATATTTTTCCTAGATACTTTCCAACGAAATCTAGATATTTATGGATGTTGTTTGGGCCATTTCTAGATACTTTTGGTCACACACACAAAAGTGGCAACCCTGGCCTCATAACTCCGGTCCAAGCTGACAGTAATATGCGTCGCCTCAGAAAGACATGATTAGGCAAATCAAACACCAGGCTTCCGACTTACTGGCCTGATGAATTAACAAATAAACAAGGAAATGCTACGCACATAAAGTGCAGGAAAACCTGGTATATGTGAAGCAGGTTGAAAAGAGAGAGGAGATAGATAGATAACGAAGCTAGTGTGAGAGACAGAGATACGAGAAAGATGTGTTGAAAGACATAAAAAAGTGATAACTTTTATATAATACAAATAAGATAATATAAGTGACAAAACATCTGTTCATAATCATAGTTCCTAATATTTTTTTATTAAAAAGTCGCTTGCACCCAATTAATTGCTGAAAAATAAAAAAAATAAAAAAATAAGCGTCCAGCAGGGAATCGAACCAACAGCTCCCGCTTATCAGGCAGAGACACTTACCACTGTGCTACTGAGGATATGATTTTGAATCAACAAAAGTATATAACATAGCCACGCTCATGTCCCGATGACGTCACATACGTTAAGTCACGTGACTAGGCAAATCACGTGACCAGGACCACCCGGGGTTTCCGGGAACGGGAAAAATCACGTGATAGTTCAGCTCTGAATAAACGAAGTAGTTTATTCCGAGCTGGAGTCCGAATAGACAGAGTAGTTTATTCCGAGCTGGAGTCCGAATAGACACTTTCTTAATAATAGCGGGTTCGATCGTGCCGTGACCCGAACTGAAACCGGAAATGGTATACCGCACCACCCTGGAATTTTCCATTGTGTCCCCAAAATTGGCTATGTAAAGACCATTCATTCTTACAATGTCATTCATTCATTCAAATATTACATAACAATAACAAACGCTTGGTTTCAGCAGAAAAGGTTAGTCTAATATTCCGTGCACAGCAATTGGTTGAAATTATCATGGCTTTTAAATAAATAAAAATTATTTGTAGTAGGTACGATCATGATTTTAAAATTGAGGATTTACTAATGAGACCACGACAGATAGATCGGCCTTGAAGAACCAAATCTAATGGTACCTCAATTATGCCTGTTTGTCAATTCTAAGTGGAGAAATTTATATTTTTGTGAAGGTGTCTTGGGGTAAAATAGTGATATATTTGCCGTGATTTTGGAACTCTTTAGTGCGATCCTGGGCTCCACGCTGCCAGTCCTGTCTCAAACGGGTCAAAGATTGACATGAAAACTGACCTCAGATATATGTTCCATCATGTTAAATGATATAAAAATAGTACAAGTATACAAATAAATTATTAATAATTTTTAAACTTATATTATATTCTGTTTAACTTTAGTAGTTCAAATTGCACGTTTGAGCTCGTTCGATCGATATTTCGCGTCGGCCACAATCTTGGCTTTCCATTCACAAAGTTGAAAAATTCCCGCAGATATATTTGTTTAAACCACAGATGAAAGACGGTGATGAAAACTCCCCAAATATATGTAAAAGTGGGTGTAGAATTCGAAAATCCATCTAAGAATAAATTAGGGCTGTACCGGATTCAAATTTTTGAAATCCGGCCGGAGCCGGATTTGGCCGGATTTATGAAGTGAGATCCGGCCGGAGCCGGAGCCGGAGCCGGATTTACAAATAAAAAAGTAAAAATAAAATAACATACTACATCACTTGACTTAGGTGAGTGGAGTCACTCGACTGTTCATTACTGCAGTTCATTACTATAGACATGACAATGATGACATATACTCATATTAAATCATTTAAATGTAAAATAATTACATTCACAGTAGAATAAGTAATTAAGTAATATTAAGTTCCATAAGTTCAAGATGAAACATAATACATAAGCACATAATGCTAATTTAGTAATTTTAATTGTTAGTTTTCAGTTTCAGTTTTTAGTTGTCACATTGTTTTCAGTTGGCAAATTATCAGCTCAGTTACAACTCACAACAACAGTACACTGAACAGATTGAATTTATTGAAATACATTCATTTAGTAATTTCACTATTTCAGTCAGTCTTCATTATGGCTGTGAAGTTGAACTCTCAGAGTCAAGAAGAGACGAGTTGTATTTCAGGAAAATCAACGTCTCCGCATTTTCTGGTAAAAGGCTACTACGGTGGTCAGTGATAATGTCTCCTGCAGTACTGAACAGCCTTTCCGATGGCACACTTGTAGGTGGTGGTGCAAGAAATACCTGCGCCAGTCTAGCCATGCTTGGAAATCTTTGCTTATTGGCATGCCACCATGAAACTGGATCTGACTGTCGAGTTTGAAGTGGCTCTGACAGGTACTGTGTCACCTCAGTGTTAATGCTGTTGCCTTCGGCACTTGCAGAACGATCTGCGGTGGGATTTTCCTCGACAATTGTGTCAAAACAGCTCCATAGGCTGGACTCGTACTGTGTGGCAGTGCTCACAGAAGTCAAAACACTAGTACTACTACTACTACTAATAGTAGCTGATGGATCCTGTGGACTGACTGTGTTTGCTGAATCAATAATGGAGTTAGCTGCTAACAGCAGATGGGCTCGTGCATCACTTCTACCACGTTCGGAGAAGAAGCACAGCTTGAATCGAGGATCCAGTAGTGTGGCACAGGTGTAAATACTGTTGGATTCAATGTCCGCAAATCTGCTGCTAACAGCTTCAAGCAGGGCTGCTTTCATAGTTTTGATCCCAGCATCACTACCTTCTTTCTGGAGGAAAGCCATGAGTGTTTTCACTAATGGGATCACAACTGATATTGATGCCTGAGCTGCACTTATTTCACGTGTGATTTCTTCAAATGGTGCCAAAGTAGCTACCACATTCTCCGTGACTGCCCACTGTTGTGCCGTTAGCCCAGTTACCGAATCAATTTCAAAATTTTCAACACAGTACAGGCTGATGCTGCGCCGTTGTTCTAACAGACGTCGTAACATATAGAACGTTGAGTTCCATAGTGTTGTCACGTCCTGGATAAGCTGATGTTGTGGTAGGTTTAATTCATTTTGAAGTTCATGCAAACGACTGGTTGCTGAAGAAGAGTGTTTGAAATGTCCTACCAATTTTCTTCCAGTACTGATGATGCCAGCAACATACTTGACTCAAAAGACCATCACGCACACACAGCTGCAGTGTGTGTGCAAAACATTCAACACTTGAATAGCTGCCATCACGAAAGCATTTGGCAATGTTGAAAGCATTGTCTCTCACAACAACATGGCACTTCTCACGTGCAATTGACCACTCATCCAGCATCATTTCAAAATGTGCAAGCAAGTTTGTGGCCGTGTGATGTTCATCACATGCAGTACAATGGAAGACTACACTGCGGAGAACGAAGGAGTCTGTTAACCAATGGCCAGTGAGGCCCATAAATGACTGAGTGGTGTGTTCAGCTGTCCACGTATCTGTTGTGAATGATATGTAATCAGTGTCAGATATCATTGCTGCAATTTTTACCTTCAGACGTTTACACATGTCAGGAATGATATGTTCAGCAAAGTACTTTCTTGAAGGCAATTCATACATTTTTTCCATTGTATGCATCAACTCTCTGAAACCTGGTCGTTCCACTACTTGAAAAGGCTCCATATCTATGGCTATCATTCGGGCTTACGGCAGCATGAATGCGTTTAGCATTGGGACTGTTGATGTCCCAAATTTTGGCCCGGTCCCATGCCTGCACAATTGACTGCTGGGTACTGCTGCTTGCTTTGTGCAAACACGGTCCCAGATTCATCATAGATGTGGTCGCCAATACACTGGCCTTCAGTGATGCTTTCTTTTCCATCATTTCGTCATAGCTTTTCTTGTGCATCGATCGCAAATGGGTCTGCATTGATGATGTTGAGAAGTCTTTGGGGCGATCTGATCGTCTACGCGATAACTGTTTGTCACACAACTTACATATTACCTTCGCTGAATCATCGTCTTTAACCTTGAAGTAATCCCAAACGGCGCTGTATGACTTAGATTTTGATGCCATTTTATTTTATGGGCAAGACCAAAGAAATTTACGAAAATAAATATTCAAGTCCCACAAACTCATGAAGTAATGCACCATTAAAATTCAAAATGAGTGTTTTTTTCTTAAAATTCTTATTTACATCAGCGAGAAATAGTAAACCGGAAGTGCTACTGTGCTATTGCCTAAAATTCGACGTGGCCTCATGAAACATGTACAGAAAATTCACGTGACTAGGCAACACAAATCCGGCCTAAATCCGGCAAAACTGGACCGGAGCCGGAGCCGAAGCCGGATTTGTAAAAATGGCCGGATTCCGGATTTGCCGGAGCCGGAGCCGAAATCCGGTACACCCCTAGAATAAATACAGATTAATTTATACAAGCTCTAGAAAATAAAATTACTCTCTGTGTGTCAAGTAACGGTATTTATTTAAAAGCCAAGATAATTTCAACCAATCGCTATGCATGGAATATTAGACTAACCTTTGCTGCAGAACCTAAGATGGCGTCTGTTATTGTCATGTGATATTTGAATGAATGAATGACGTAGAAAGCATGAATGGTCTTTATAGAAGCCATTTTGGGGACACAATAGATCGTTCCGGGGTGGTGCGGTATATCATTTCCGGTTTCATTTTCGGTCGTGGCACTGTTGAATCTGCTATTATTTTGCATACTTATATTTTTTTTGGCGCTGTTAATAGAAAACCATTAATTTTAGATGGATATTTGAATTCTGCATCCAAGTTTACGTATATTTGCATAGTTTCACAGCTGAACGTGCTCAAATTGTGATTGGAAAAAAAAAATTCTGCGGAGATGTTACGACCATGTACCTTTGTGAATGGGAAACCAACATTGGCAGCCGTGCATATAGATCGGACTGGCATTTACACTTTGTGTAACACTCAAACCGCGCAATTTGAACTACTAAAGTTAAAGAGAATACAATTTTATAATAATTTATTTGTATACTTTTACTATTTTTTCATCATTTAACATGATGGGGCATATTTTTGAAGTCAGTTTTCATATCCGACCAGTTTGGCAGCTTGGAGATACCGGACACACTGAAGAGTTCCAAAATCACGTTAATCGTGCGAATATTTTAGCCTGAGACACCTTCACAAAAATGTGAATATCTCCACTTAGAATTGACATACAGGCATCATTAGGGTACCATTAGATTTGGTTTTTCAAGGCCTATTTATCTGTGGTAGTCTTATTAGTAAAGACTTGATTATAATATCATGATCGTACCTACTATTCATTAATATAATAAATTAATAATTAATAATAATAAATAAATAATATAAAAAATGATGTGTGTACACTACCGTGAAAAACTCTGTTCAATCGCTTTCCTACAAAGGCACTGCAGAGTAGCTGCCTGACTATTACACCGAGGTCTGTGTCGAAAGGAACGGATGATAGCTGAACGAAGCATACTGAGATGTCTGACACTTGTAACGTCCGACTGAAACAGCACACTTCTACTTCTGCCAGCAAGGTCAGTCACTTACACACACAACCTACAAGCCGGGTGGCCAGGTTTCTATAAGCGTGCAACCAATTTCTCAACAACAACAAAAACCATACAGGTATTGGGGAAACAAAGCTAGTTGCATATCCTTTACAGGACGTCGCAGTCAATCCCAGCATCTTTTGGATGTTCGTGATTTCTTGGCAGGTTTACGTTCATAAAGATGTAGATAAGTCAAGAACAATAGGAAGACAGCGATGGGGTGGACCTGAAGATAGTGGTTGTTATCTTTGGGGCGGTTCCGGCTGGCGAAGATAAGTTTCATTTTCGTGCCAGGGTATGCTGGTATACAAGGAAATCAGCAGGCTGACAGACTTGCGGCTAAGGCTATTATGGAGGGCGGACTAGCCATGGACCAGGCTGATATACTGAATGCTCTGCAGAAGTAAGTCGTTTGCGAGAACCAAGTAATGACTGTGAATCTACATAAATGGTCAGACTGCCAGAACAGCAAGTTAAAAGAGGTGTGGCCAAAGAAGAGTAATAAACCAACACAGAGATGTACCAAATGTGGTGGAGCAAATTAATGCACAAAAGAATTCAAGAGCTTACTAATAAAAGAACGCGTACATCAACAGACTGCTTAAAAACAAAAGATAGAAAAATCATAATAGAAAAAGATCAGATTTACATGTATGGTCAGATTATGTGAAAAACCGTTATGATGATAACATAGAAGTACAGTATGATATTCGAAATAATAGTTGATAGTTGAGTCAAGAACCGACATCACTGCACTCATGACATTCCCATACGTGCTCCGTCCCCTCGTTCAACAGCTAGCGAAGAGTCATACTACTAATCGTACCCACCGCTATCTGATTAAAAATTCTCCTGGTCTTCCCTCTCAGTTTTGAGATTCTTCCAGAACCCCTGCAATCTCATTCTTTCCACATATGGGTTCTCAGTCTGTTTCTCCGCCTTCTCCTCCTGGTTCCACAAGCGCACGACCACCTCCCCCTTGTCCATAGGCAAAATTCCACCAAGAGGTGCATTCCCTGCTAGCCTATCAGCCTGTTCATTCTCCCGTACACCCGCATGGCCAAGGCAAAATATCCATACAATTCTCACGATCTGTTACCTCTGAAGCGACGAGAGCCATTCCACGCGAAACATTCCTTTATCCGCCTTGCTAAGCATACTCTTTGAATCCGTAATGAATACAACGTGTGTTGCAGTAGCCTCCTCTAGCCACCGGAATGCCGCTGTTACTGCCTCCACCTCCATTCTCATGCTGGAGGTCGTAGTCTCATATGCCAGACTCTCCTTTTTCAATACTCGCCCATTAACCTTTGCAATAAAGCCCCAGCCACTACGTCTGTTTCTCACAACTGACCCATCGGTGTAGATGACTATGTCAAATTGATGTGTGTTGTTCTGGATCAGCTGTTGCACTTCAAACTCAGTGCAGCCCGCTGCCCATTCTCTGCACTCACGACCCAGTGTTATTATTAGATTGTGCCAGTCCGTCATGTCTTCCGGAACTTCAACCCACTCTCTTTCACGATTGATGGTCTCCAGATCACACACCTGACTTATAGAAAGTTCTGCCTGTGCCTTCCAGGACCTGACTCATCTTAGTCTATGACCCTTAACCATATCCATTGCGTTCAATTACTGTTCTCAGCATGCAAGCAGCATTTACTGTACCTTTCCCTTCTACAAACCCACAATGTTCTTCTCCTATTTCGGGTTGCATTTTCTCCCTAACTCTTTGCATAATAATTCTCAGCAAAATCTTCGTGATGTGGCTCATTATACGAATTGTTCTATGTCGATCACATTCAAAGGTCCTGATTATAATAATAAATAATGAAGGACCATCAATTTTGAAGATGGAAGTTCAGAATGTTCTTAACCATATGAAAACTGGCAAGACCCCCCCCCCCCCTCCCGTGTAGACAACATCACAACAGAAATGATTAATGCTTTAGAGGAATATGGAATAGATCAAGTCACCAGACTGCTGAACACAATATATGATACTAGAGATATACCTCATGAATTATGTAATTCTGTATTTATTGCAATCCCAAAGAAATCAGGAGCCTTGGAATGTGATCAACATAGAACAATTAGTATAATGAGCCACATCACGAAGATTTTGCTAAGAATTATCATGCAAAGAGTTAGGAAGAAAATACAACCCGAAATAGGAGAAGAACAATGTGGGTTTGTAGAAGGCAAAGGTACAGTAAATGCTGTGTACATGCTGAGAACAGTAATTGAACGTTCTATAGAAGTAAATAAAGATATACATCTTTGCTTTATTGACTACACAAAGGCTTTCGATAGAGTAAGACATGTCAACATGATAGAGATGCTTGCAGATCTACAAATTGATGGGAAAAACCTTAGACTTGTAAAAAACATATATTGGAAACAACAAGCTGCCATCAGAATTGATAATGAAGTAGGTCAATATCAGCCTATTAAGAGAGGTGTGAGACAAGGATGCGTAATGTCTCCAGATCTGTTTTCCCCGTATAGTGAAAATATTTTCAGAAATGTACAAGATATGAAAGGAGTCATCATTGGAGGAAGAAACATCAATAACTAA